>DWNY01001527.1:0-12489 GCA_018250635.1 Telegonus apastus
TACTTTATAACTTCAGAACGGCTAAATGGATCTGGATGAAATTTTGTACAGACATATATTATACACTGGTATACTTTTATCTTTTTTATCTATATCTTTTGATACTTTTTGTCCTTTTTGTCACCTTGGTTATTATGTGTGTAAGTTACTTTGATTGCCATAAAAGGGACTAAAATTATTACTTTTTGAAATATGGTTAATTAAGTAGATCTCGATTTCCACGCATCTCGGAGAAAAACAGTTTACAGTTTGCTCGCGTATACTCGAACAAGAGCCTTAAAGGTTTGCGAGGCCTACGGAAAGCTGGGAGTTAAGTGAAATATACAGTAGCAGTATTCGAATTTACTGTTATAGTTGACGACTTTCGGTTTTGATGTGCTTTCATATTATTTTAGGGGATTTTGTTCACCTACGCTGACGTAATTTGAAATAGGTATTTATCTGAACCCTACATAATTTGAGTTCGGACCACCGCACACATTTCTTCTTAATAGCATCAGTATTAAGCGCTGTGTTCTAGTCTGAAGGGTGTGCTAAGGGAGACATAATTATCCGAGGCAATCCGAGGAATTTAGCCCTCAGGAGTAACAATGCATTTGTGGCCGACCTTATGTAGGACTCTTATCTTATCTGAGTTTGATGATTGACGCTTATGTGTATACGGAAGTAACGAACGAGCATGCCATCCACCTGATGGCAAATTTCCATTCCCGTCTATGAACATCTGTAACCAACCTCAGATAACAGTCTTACCCGAAGTTAGCCAAAGATGCGTTGCTACCCCTGACTAAGTCGGAATTGCTCGGATAGGTATGTACAACAGAACATAGCAGCGCTGAACCCCGCTGTTACTAGTTTGCACCTGGGAATTAAATGACAGTCTAAAAAGCCAAAATTTATAACTGTCCGTTGCATGGACATTGAATAGGCAATTAATTGTACACATTAAAGTTTTTTACATTTTTGCTATTGTATGACGGACATTATTTAATCGTAAAGGACATCTCGTTACAGAGAAGGTTAAAGAAGGGTTAAGTCAAAGAAGGGATATGTTTTTAGCGCGTATCTTGTATGTAATTTTTTATAGCCACGAACCTTCCAAACCGCATCGTGCATCTTAAGACCCCAAGTATCTTTAGATAGGTGGTTGAAAATAAAAACAAAATGTTGGACCTTGTAAAAAGAGCCTTTTATAGTGAAATCAACACTATTTTTTGTAGTTTTTATCAAAAAGATGAACCAATAAAAAGACAGGATCAAATGTAGAGAAACTAATTGTTATTAATTATGCTAACGTCATGTAAATTTATAGCTGGTAGACCTATAAATTTACATGATGGACCACTAAGTGTTATATACCCTAGACCCTTTGTATTTGACTCCAGCGGCACCACCGCCACACCTCTTTCAGCCTAATAACAGTAGTTAAGTGCTGCTATATAGTAAGCGGTTCAAAGGTCTCAACATAGAAGTTGAATGCAACTGTGGTCAAGCTGAGTTAGGATTCTAATCTTGTCTGAAGTTGGTCACAAGTGTCTCAAGGTCACAGTGGAGAGCGTCAGTAGCCACTTACTCTTAGATGGATTCTATATTTTTTTAATTTGACGTAGCAAACGAGTATGCAGTTCATCGAATGTAAGTGGCCACTGCCACCTATGGACATTAGTTATCAACACCAGATAAAATCAAGAGACTTACTTGAAGTTGACTATGAATACGTTATCACTAAGGATAAAGATTATATGCCTCGGGTAAGTATGTTTCTCTTCGCCCTTCATACCTCACCCTTCAAACCAGAACACAGCAGCGCATAACACTGCTGTTATTAGTCAGACATTTGTGTGACGGTGGTGTCGCCGGAGTCGAACCTCAATGTGCAAGGATGTATCATTAAACGGCACGGCGCGTCGGCACGTTTGATGTATTCAAATGTAAATGAAGCCTTATATGGCACCTGTCTAATTTAAGTGAATAAATAAAAAGATTTAACTTTATTTATGCGCCCCACCACAAGAATATTTCAATATAACAATGGCCTTGTAGTCTTTATATTCAAAGCGAAGTCCGTAGTAATATGCTAATGCAAAACTATAAGGCTTAAAACGGTTCGCGAAAACGGATCTTTTGAAACTATTTTGAACAGGCTTACTGTTTAACAATATTGTAAAGTCGGCTTAATAGTTAAGATTCTGGATTTCCAAAATTCATTGTTTTCGGTATAAGTTAAGTAAGCCACATTATGCCGAAGTTATTTGTGGGTAGCTTAGGTTTTACTTTACTATAGAATTGTGAGTCGCCAACCTATATCTTCTAGTGGACTCGCCACAATGGTCGAAATTCGATAATAAATAAAAAAATGAAAAACCTTTTATATTAGTCTTTTAATGTCTGTGCATTAAGAAAACTCATTATAAGGAAAATAATATTTAATCGATCAATTTGCATTTAAGAAACGCATTTTTGACACAGATATTTAACATAGATATTTATATTTAACTTACAATCAGGTGGACGGCATGCTCATTTGCTACTTTTAAAACTAAAAAAAGATTAAACAATTCCAAGGGATGCTAAGAAAAAGAAAAAACACATCCAAGCTCGGTTGTCCAGCAAATGACTGAGACGAATGCACGCACAATAAGTCATTGACTCTTAATAAATTAACGTCGTACGTCTAAAAGCGTGTTTTGCATATAAATGGGTATATTAAAACGATTATTTGTATAACTTGTTTTATTCACACTATTATTAACTTAACCTTTGTCAAATTAACTACATGAGTACAAATTTTGTTACATCTTGTAAATCTAATTTAACCTACTTCTACTTGTAAACAAATGAAAATTAGTATGTATGTGAAGTTTTTTATTTATTCATAAATAACAAACGAGCATGCAGCCCGCCAGATGGTGAGTGGCCACTGCCGCCCATGCATAAAGGCGTGATAAGAGAAAGTCGTTCTTATCAGAGACGTTCCAATTAGTCATCAGGGGGTTTGTAGGTTCCTTAACGCATATGAGGCCAACCTCAGATTATCATCTTTTTTGGAGTTGATTATAAATATCTAAAGGCGGCAGTAGCCACTTGTCATCACACCCTTTAAACCTGAACAGCAGCGCTTAACGCTGCTGCATCAAGGGCGATATAATTGTAACGGTGATGTCTCCAAAGTCGAACCACGAAGGTTCAACACTTCAAACTAATTGGAACGCTTTGTATCAAGACTTAAATGAAGATAAAGGCCTTATCATTATAATGAACGATAATACATAGGTATACCTTCCTTAAAACCTCGAGATGCTTGCATTCAACGCTTAATATCAAAAAGTTTCAATACCAAGAACTTTGCGTTATATCCTCATGATATTAAAATATGTTCTAAGTTAGGGTGAATAAAAAGTTACCCCGTCACTGCCACAATCACTAAAGTACGTCTTTATCTTCAATATTTGCTACTTTGCACTACCTTTAATCTTTGAAGTTTAAGAATTTTAAATTAGACTTCAGATGAGAAAGGGTTTGACTGTTTTATTTACTGCCGATGCAAAAAACGAGTAAGTTAATGTATGGAAAAAACTGTATTCTAATAAATTAGCTCTTTCTTGTAATTCGCCATATGCATTTTAGATTTTGGACCTTATAATTAACACTATTGGATAGTGTAATATTATAGAGAGCTTTTTTCAAAATAAACTCGTTCGATTTCCGCATAGGGCAATAGATTTTTCCAAAATTCAATTATATCTCCTTTTAGCATTTTTCGCTTATCCTCATAGGATTCGGATTTGACCATTCATGCACATTTGAAAAATTCATCCTCTTTACATGTATGTTAAATAGTAGCTCTTATGGTTGGATATAAAATGTGTCAGACACGTGCCGTGGCAGACAAAATAATGTTTTCTACATGCAACAAAGGCCCCGACTTTAATGATAGTCTCGGGAGTTTTCCAACTTTCGTGTGACTCTTCAAGAATTGTTTTCATCGTTAAGTAATATAATATTACCTAATCATCTGAGAGAATATTACAAGAAGACGCTGATATCCATTCCCTTATTTTTTTCACCACGGGAAGAGAGGAAGTGTGACAGTCCCGGGGCAAAGCGTGCTTCGCCGCAGGTCTATGGGTCTCTTGGAGGCTAGCGGGCTATGCTGTGATGCAATGTTTGCTACGCCATAGGGATATGCGCTCTACGTTGCGGGACTACACGGGCTACGCAACAGGGCTAATGCGCTACGACGTGGGGCAATACGTGCTACGCCACAGGGATATGCGTGCTACGCTTCGGGACTATAAAGGCCACGCTACCGGGCTATACGCGCAACGACGTGGGGTTATGCGCGCTAAGCTGCGGGTATCCTCACTATTACTACTCACAAATTATAAGACAAAGAACAAATCCTGCTTCGAGGATAAATATTAAATTATCGCTGTGATTTATACACGCTTATAGCACATTGTAAATTCCCCAACACTCAACACCACCTTCATATATCTATGGCACTACCCCAATAAACACAAAGACGTTTATTACTTGACATTACATGCTAAGTACGTCTTAGAACGCAGAAATATTACAATATTCCTCTAGTCTCCTCTATGGTCAATATTAACGGGATTGTTATATATAAAAATTCAGGTTAAGTATGTTTGCGTCAGCATATCCCGAAAAGTAGTAGATAGATTAACTTGAAATTTTTTATAAATGTGTTTTGTTAATTTCATAAAGTTGCTACGAGAAAGATAATTTAAAGATTCAGTCAATATTAAAGTTAAAAAAATTATGTCTGGGAAAATACTTAAGTAATTAACTATAATTTGACGACCCGCGTGGGTCCCGGATTCGATCCCCGGCTAGACAGATGTTTGAACGATGAGTTTAGATTTCTGTTCTGGGTCTGGGTAAACACCCTACATAAACATGTATTCGTCTTTGTGTGTTTCCATGGCACCCACGACACAGGAGAAAATCCTAGTGTGGGGCTATGAGTGTAGAAAGCGTAAAAAAAAAAACAACTAATAATAATATACAAGTGTAGAAAGCGTTATTTATAACACATCAAGTTTTATTATTTAATAGCTTTTTACGACTTTTAGTATTATCAATAAAAAAAATTAAATGTATGCCTATACAAAATTTTGACAACGATTATATTTGTAAACGACTACATACTCTATACGAAAATGCTATGGTAAGTGGCCACTGCCGCCCATTGTTATCTGTAATCAACCCCAGATAAGATCGCAGTTCGAACCGAGATCGACCACAGATGCTTGCTACCTAAGGAGGACTAAGTTGGAACGTAAGTATGTCTTCCTTACCATTTCAAATCTGAACACAGCAGCGCTGAACACTGCTGTTATAAGGCAAAAATAGGAGCCCCGATGGAGCCGCCAGTATCGAACCACAAAGGATTGTACCATCTTCAAATTGAACAAGTATATTTGTATATTATTTTTGTTTACATTCAATTGATTCTATACTTTCTACAGCTTGTTTGTAACGAGAAACACTATCGTGACTGGCACATTATCTTATCAGGTTTAAGGATAAACTACGTATTTGGGATGAAGCCAAAACTTTCTATCTAAACTCTGACTAAATATGGATTAAAACCATCTAGTTTACTCCAGAGAATCTCAAGAATAGAATATCTAACATGTTAGATGTTTGTAACATGTAACATGTTTTAATATTAATGTTTTAGTTTAAATTTTTTCCACACATTTCAAATGCTACAGGATTATCAGATTTATGTATCGATTTGATATCCAATGCTCATTTTAGAAACATCTGAGTTCGATACCCGGCCCGACAAATATCTAAATGATGTATTTAACTTCTTGTCCTGGGTATGGTTTTATAACATTTAGTTTATCATACAACATCATGACTTTATATTATAATAAATACATATGCTTCAACAGTAATTAAATTATAACAATTAAAAGTAATAAATGTGATGAAATATTTCCATAAATTTACATCTCATGATCTCGGGTGTTACTACAGAAGTTATTGTATTATTAATAGGTTTTACCCGCGGATTTGCTCGCGCTAATGTGTACATGTACAATCGCATTTATAACAGTAATTATATAATAAGTAGAATGTACGCTTCAGACACAATTCAAATGCAATCCATGTCAAGACGCAAAAGTACATTGTAGGTATAAAATCAATTTTCTAGACCCCGGGAATGGTATATTTAATGTCTATGAACAAACAAATTCACATTCGTATTTATAATATTTAGGATTATCCTATTATATTACAATAAAGTTGAAATTCGAGAACGTCTGTCATGCCAACTGTCTGTGACGTCATCGGATAGCCTTTCATTGTTACCCGACGGCGTCAGGAGAGTAATGATAAAAGGTATGTTAGTGAAGGTAGGAATGTTTATCGAGCGTATGTATGTAATCGTATGTATGTCCATTTCTTTGGCACGCCACACAGCCTAAGCGGCTTGATTGGTTTTAACATATGAGGTGTCGTTAGAATCGTCTCAGTTGTTATAGTAACATAGGCTACAATTTTTAAATATGATGCCTACAAACGGAGAAAAAGGGTAGGGATGGGACGAAATATTTTTTAACATAACAATAATGGTATCAAAGTCAATTACTTTTAAGCAGCCGGGTATTTTTTTAAAATAATTCTCTTATTTTGTTCTCGGAAGGGAGGCCTTAAGAAGTTAATTGTCACCGTGGAAACGACGGCTAATGTTCCGGAATTAATATCAGTGTTTGTTGTTGTTTTTTTTAAATAAATTATCCTAATTACATTACGACCTCTTCGATTTTATTTTTGTTGAGGAATATCTACATATTAGTAATACAATACAGTAAAATATAAACAAGAGTATAAGTGAGCTCATGACTAAGATTGAAACTATTTCTACTTCGTAGTACTCTGCCCAGGACATGTTCGCTGCGCGCGCACGCAGATGCTTCGCTCCGCCGTGCCGCAGCACGTGCTCCGTCCACCAGACGGCGCGCTCCAGTGGCGTTTGGGGCTGGTCGTACATTAGCGTACGTAATTTGACTATGTTCTTGCGGTAACTAAAAAATATATGGTACTTTATAAAACCTAATTTGAATCGCATAGTAAACGACGAAAATGAAAATATAAAAGATTATGGCAATTACTACGTTGAAATAATAATTAATCAATAAAGAATCAGTTAATAACTTTCGAATTAGCAATTGTATGAGAGTTTCGCATCAGAAACTTGTCACTTGACTAGAAGCCTAGATCATAAAAATGCAGCATAAATATCGTTTAATTTATTTTACTAAGATTTGTCAGGTGTACTTAAAGATATAACAATTGCATTATTGTAAATAATTGAACATAAGTTAAGAAAATTTCAATGTCGCAATTGCTTATAAGAATTCGTTATGGGATAGGCTAAGTTTGAACGCCTCAGATAAGTATATCTTCCTTACCAGATATTAAACCAAAATACATACGTACTTAACATTGCTGTTATAGTAATTAAAAGTGTTCTACCACCTTCTTTTTAGGATTAGAAAACGCATGGCCAAGTGTGCTATTAACTACTTCTTTACAAAATAAAATCTAACCTTTCATCTTCAACAACGGTTAAAATAGCATTCATGAAAGACTCCTTGGTCAACGAACTCATTTCTACTTTCAGTCCAATTTTGTGATAAACATATTTCTCTACATTATGCCATTGATCACCAATGCTTGGTACTCCGATAAGCGGTACCCCGGCTAAAATAGCTTCTTGTGTAGATTGTAACCCTCCTTGTGTTATAAATAATTTTACTTTTGGATGACCTGTGAAATAAATGGCATAATAAATTTGTGTACTAAGATATACCGTATTTTGGGTGTTACCTAAATATAAATAAAATCTGAATGACTGATGAATTCTCTTACGTTTTAGAGATTTGGAATTTAATTTCTCATTTATATTTTTTTTATAAAATGAAAGGAGCAAACAAATATACGGTCTACCTGATCACTGCAGTGCTTAGCGCTGTTACAGGCAGAAATAAGTGTACTGGTGACGTTTATAGAGTTAAACTCGAGAAGCGCCTTCGATATCTTCAATATTCCATGGATCTCTCGGTATTTTAAGCATATTTTAAATTTATTATGTATTACATGGTTTAACAGAAATAGTTTCGGTTACCAAGTTTTTGATGGCTTTTTTCATAATGTAAAATTCCCAGGTACATAGAATTGTTCAACATAATCTTCTTACACATTATTTTAATAATAGTTCATCGTAATTGAAAAAAATACATGACAAAAACTGAAATACTCACGAAGCAAATCCATCTGTGGGAGCCATCTACAAATTTTAACATTTTTTGTTACATTGTATTTATCATTGTCCCATTTCCACAATACACTGTATTTTAATTGACCAAATGTTTCGACCATCGCTTCAACAATATGCAGCGGTACTTGTGTTGAGTGCACGTTGGTTCCAAAGCTCACATATATGACGTCATATGTTGAAGAGTTTAAATACGTTTGGAGGTCCTGTAACGTTTCACCGCAAGACATGTACATCATCAATCTCAACTGTTTGTTCATGTTAACTTTTACCGTCATACGTCACGAAGAGACAGTTGAATAGATGGTATGAACTGCGCTTTATGAATTCGCAATTAAGGAATATAATACTCTCAAGACTTATAAGTAGGGGAAAAAATCAAACTCATATTACCTTTGGTAATTCCTTTCGAGGTTTTGGATGTATTCCTCCAATATAAACTATGTTCGATGGCATTGGCTGATTATATGCCCATATTGGGTCAATATTTAAAAAGAACATATCAATGTTATCGTACAATTTGTTTAAGGGCGGTACGCCAGGCCCAAATATGTTTTTAATAAGTTCATCTTCATCAGGTTCGAAAGATTTATACAATGTTTCAACGTAAAAATAATAGTAGAATTCCCGCACTTTTTCCCAAATAGTGAGATTATTGATCCTTTGACTAATTACAGAGGGGTAGATAAATGGGTGGATGGGTACTCCGGCAATTTCGTTTGTGCCATACATAGGTCCAAATGAACTGACTTGAATAACCGGCGATTTGAAAATATGAGACAGGGCTAACGTTGGTCTTACACAAGCTTCTAATAACAATAAATCAAACCGGTCACCAGAGTTAAGTAGACTTTGGACTTCTTTCACTTTCATTTGAATCTCGAATACTTTGGCAAACAATTTGAATGCCACATTAGATTGTGTAAGCAATTTATTGCCATCACCGATATTGAGCCTAAAGAACTCTTTTCTCCATGTTTCGTATGAAATCTCATGCACGTCTATTTCAGTAAGGTTTCCTGGAGAATCAGCTTTAGTAAATGCTGGATCTGGTGTGATGACTATCACCTCATGACCCCGCTTAGCAAGTTCCTCGGTTAATGGACGGAAGACAACCTGATGACTTATCGATGGCGTTGGAAAAACTGCTAATATTCTTCCAGCGTCTATTGTTGTTATTAAAATAAAAATCACTACAAGACCGATCATTGCTGAACGTCTCGAAACTGTCTGTCAATGCGGATCTTATACCCAGTCTTTTGTACTCAAGATTTTCTGAATAATTGCATACAAAATGTAACCACATTATATTAATATGAATAACTTAAACTAAATTATGCTAATTTGAACCGACTTCATTACTTTTATTTTTAAATCACGGCATTTTGCATATACACAAAAGAAATGTATATATAACTCTTCAAAGATTATTGGCTTTATTTAAAGACAACAATAACGCTTGCACACGAAATGAAAATAAAAGATTGACAGATTAACTAGATATCCCTATGGCTTTGCTTCCATGGATTACATTGCTCGTTGCCAAATTTTCTTCCCCTTTTCATGCTTATTTAGCTAGCCATATATCATCATTCATTTTCATCGCTATGTTACGACGTATGCTGCAATTGTCGCTCTAAATATGTGGTCAAAATATAATTAACCCTCAAAAAGTAATACGTATAATAATTATTTTATAAAAAACGTGTAGAAAAAAATTCAACGCTCTACTAAGACTTGAACTATTCAGACTAAAACGGAACTATATGGGCAATCATAACAATAAAAATTAATAATGACTTGATTAAGAGTGAAGAAAAATATGGTGAGAACCTTTTTGCCCTACTCGCCGCGTACGACCCCGGGAGCCCTCTTTTAGTTACCCCTTACGACAAGTTGAGGTAATCATAGCCCTATTCTGGTGAACTGCTGGCAACTACACGGACAGTTTTTTAAAGTATTTAAAGACCACCAATTGGTACTTAATTCCTACTTAACTAGTGGGGTAGGACCATATAGTAGACCCCTCTCACCATGTGGGTGAATGCAACGAGGTCACTACGAATGCATGGTCATTCTGCAGGTCACGCGTTTTTTACAGTCTTACTAGCTGAATATTAATTAAGAATTAGCCTCTCTGCCAATAAAAGTTCGGTCAAAATCAGATGAGCAGTTTCAAGGTTTTAGCAAGGACAAAATTTTCTAAGCGATAAAAATGTGTTTTGATTTCAGTAACCTACTAATAACGATATGATATACGTTCCCGCAATTGCTGTACACGGATCTCCTCCTACAAGGGGGGGAGGCTTGGAGCGTACTCCACGCTGCTCTAATGCGTGTTGGCTAAGATTAGTGGCCATCTCTGGTTAGATTTGTTTCAAACCCAAAAGACCTCTGTTTTACTGCTATCTAATGATAACCACCTAGCCTGAGGGCTTAACATGGTTTCCAAAGCATGGAAGCACGCATAAAATTATGCCACTATCGGTTACCCATCCATATACCAACTGGCCCCGACATTGCCTAAATTTCTAGATCATTTGATCTACGTGCTTTCCGTATAAGGTACAAATACTAATATAAGGAAATAATTCTCTGACATGCAATAAAGCAATAATGAATAAATTTATTACTCAAGTAATATACATAATATATGAACGAACATAGATCAAGTGAAACTCGAGTAAGTTGGTAAATCAGCGTTTGACACTGGAATAAACTTTGTTAAGTTATTCCAAGCAAATAACTTTACCTTGACAAATCCCTTTGGCGTCTCTTGCGAATTCCATAAATGTAAACTTAACGAGTACCAGAACTTTCGTATTGTGTACTCAAACCAACGCCTGTCAACGACAAAGATTACATTCGAAAGACTCACTTGCTCGTCAACCCATTATTGTCCCACTGCTGGGCACGGGTCTCCTCTCAGAGTGTCAGGCTTGTAGGCCATAGTCCACCGCGCTGGCAAAGTGCGAATTGGTAGACTTCACTCCTTCACGAACTTTTTTTTAAAGAACTCTCAGGTGTACAGGTTTCGTCATGTTTTCCTTCACCGTTAAAGCAAGTGATAAGTAATTTCTAATACGCATATAACTTTAAAAAGTCAGTGGTTTTGAACCTCGGATCCCCCGAGAGGCCGAGTTTGAACCATTAGGCACTCACTTACTAAATAAGACAAATCATGTGAAGGTCAAGGTGACAAATCAATTTCGTGGTTTGACTCCGATGGCACCACCGCAACACCTATTTCTGCCGCAGCATTAAGCGTTGCCAGGTTCTGGTTAAGGGTGTAAGGCCTACCTATAGACATACCTATCCGAGGTGTTCCAACTTAGTCCTTAGTAGTAGAAACGCATTTTAGGCTACCTTTAAGCAGGACTATTCTTATCTGGGATCGATTACATACATTCATGTATACGGCATACATACGGCAGTGGCCACTTACCATCAGGTGAACTGCATCTTCGTTTGCTACTTGCATATAATAATAATTATTATTGTATTATATTCAACACCAAGCCTCCCCGAGTTATTGGCAGAGACCTGTTCCCAGCAGTGGGACATAAAACAGTTGTGACATATTTAAACGATTCTCGCTAAATTAGGAGAAATATAAAAAGATGAGATTAATATTAGTATGTTGACTATATTTACATATATATTATCTTTGACAAAAAAAGAAGACAACGCCTCCTATCGCTTTGAAATTTAACTTGCAAATAGTGAGCCATATCAGGGATAGTGTCAGTTCAAACTACTTTGAAATCCGGCCACAGAATAGGAAGGCAGGTGGTTCGATTCCCAGGTCACCTTTGAAATTTATTTGTACTTTTTTATCTAATAATACTCGACATGAGATCAGATATCCTTTGGCAGCAAACAGGTCGTTTCCTACGTCTTCTTTATTGGGTTGACTATATACGTTTGATACTTAAAATAATAATTTAAAAAAAAAAACAAAAAATCACATTGTGGTTCTGTAAATCAGGTTGATTAAAGAACACTTGATTATGGTATTCAGGCTTCCCGACAACTTTCTGCGATATCACATATCGCGTGATATGAAAGAGTAAAGTAAAATTCTGATATTACTGCTCGATCTACTTTTACGATCTCGGTGTAACATATCGGCCTATTTGGAAAGAGAACATTTTATTCGAGAGGTTTAT
>DWNY01001528.1:0-12488 GCA_018250635.1 Telegonus apastus
CACAAACATATATACGCTCGAAAAGCATTAACCTCTTTCTGACGCACTCAAGTAAAAATACACAACAACTTTTTGTCTATAAACTTTGTCATCTCTGTTCATACATAATCTATAGCGGAAATCAAACAACTAACCCGTTGTAGACTCCACACGGAGCCACTTTCCTCCCACAAACAGCCGCATTACACGCTCCGTTTGAGAATAATGCAGACGCGTTTAATTGCTACATATTTAAATACCTATCCCACTCGGTCGTGTAACAACGTGACGAACTCTGAAAGGATATGCAGCGCGGAGAATTCAAATTTAGTTGCTAGTCAGTGTTGCCAACGTTTAGTGTCTGTGAATAAACTCGCCAGTAATGGGAATAAAGTAAGTATTTTTTTATATTTATTATAAAGATTTCGGTTAAATTTACTCTTCGTTGTGGAAGACACGGTATGGATATATGTATATTAATATTAACTATTTTGATATCATTGCTTTTTTTAATACCCGCGTTATATTTACTACTGGCACACATATTTCTCTAAAGACACCATTTTTTTAATAATTTGAAAAAAAAAAACCAAATTAAGTCTGTAGTCTGTCGCTTTATCTTTTTGCATATAAAATTGCAAGGTTTACGTAATTAGAATATAACCGCTTACCCGTGAGTGTTTTTTAATTATCTACAGTAATTTTATACGAAATAGCTCTTGTCTTTCTGTTTGTTACCTTTACGGCTTATCCTTTGAACCACTTTGGATTGACTAGTTTGCGATTATTAGACTAGGAGTCGAGGACTAAGTTGGAATGCCTTATGACAGCTTTACCTAATCTATCTACACAGCACTATATCGTTATCTTTTAACAACATTTCTTAGAATAGGTAGCTATCGAATTTGTGTGCGAAACAATAACAAAAATACATGGATTCATCAAGTTTATCGAAATATCTAATACGAATATTAGTAAGATATGTATAAGAGCCTTTATGTATACCATACCTTTTGTATAATAGTGTAATGTTTACTTTATATTGGTGTACAAATAAAGATTATTTGTTGTTGTTGTTGTTACATAGAATTTATTTATTTACACTCAAAACAAATTTACATATTAATAACCGTACGACAACCGTACGAAGGCAAATATTCGACAACTTTTAAATAAATAAACATTTAATAACATGTTTTGAGAAAACTTTTGCCTTTATACCCTTAGCGTGAATGGTCCAAATTGGAATAATTCGCAGCTTATTGGAAAAGTTTATGTGCCGATATAACTAAGTGCCTATATCCTTATATTACATGTCTATATCCTTATATTACATGTGTACCCGTTCGAATACCTTAATGAGCAAAATTGTTGAACGTAGCACCGATGCTTGATTGAAATTTATTGGGACCTATAATGATATATTTTAACATATGTAAAATTATTTATCCATTATTTATTTCTTGTTGTTAAAATGGTGGATTCAAAATGGTGGTAGAACTTTATGTTGTTCGACTCCAATGGCACCACCACACCGATCTCTGCCTAATAACGGCAGTGTTAAGCGCTTTTGTGTTCTGGTCTGATACTTATCCGAAGCGTTCCAACTTAGTCCTCAGGGGTAGCAACGCCTCTATGTTCAACCTTAGGTAAGACTATGATATGGGGTTGATTGTCATGTCCATAGGCGGCAGTGTCCGCTTACCATCATGTGAGCTACATTCTCTTTTCCTATTCCAAACGATATAAAAAAGGACCTTACATTTGTTAATATAATTATTGGTATAGGTATGTATTGTACACTAATAAGTTGATGACTCAATTAACATTTCATCTTGCTACATCAATATCACATAGAAATATAAAAGAACTTCTCGTTTAAAGTTAAAGTGAAGTTTTAAACAGAATTTTAATTCCCCTCTGACCGTGTCTTCGTGAATTGAAACAATTACACGCAAGGTCGACCTCTTCAAATCGATAGTCAATTAAAATCTTGCAGTCTGTTTTGAACCAATTCAACTTTCAAAATTGAGATCCATTCAGCAGTTTTCTGATAAAGAAAGATTTTAATTTTCCAGCATCAGATCGTCTAGGCGGCTTTGAATCTAACCGTTTCAAAATAATGACTACCTTATGAAATCATTTTATTTAATTAAAAATTTGACTTAATATGAAAAAAATCTAATGCTTATATAGAGCGCATAGCGTTGCAGCTTAAATAGAACTCAACATATCTACAAAGTTAAGCAAAGTCGGGCACAGTCGCTAGATGGATGGGTAACCGCTAGTGGTCAAATTTCATACGCTCTTTCGTACTTCGTAATGTAGTCAAATTAGCTGTCGTTAAACCTGAAAACATCCGGCACGTGTTGGCCACTAGCCCAAGCTCCAATGAGTGTTGATAAAGGTATACTTTATTGGTTGGTTGGTCGTAGTGACCCTATCCATTCGCGATACTACGATGTTAATGGATGTCAAAAAAAGCAACTGCATACTTGTTTGCTAATTCAGTAGCACAAAAAATTATTTGTACACTAGTCGCAATGGTCGAAATTCGACCATAATTAATACCATACAAAACCTAGACTTATACATCCAAATAAAGATGAACTTGTGTATATGTACTTTTTATCTGTGCATAAGAAAAACATTCATCATAGGAAAAATGAGCTATAACTTATTAAGCTTTATTTAAAAGAAATAACCCCTTTTTTTCATAGACATCTGACATAGTTGATATTTTATTTTATAGTGAGCATTTTATTTCTTTAATTCAATTTATTTGCAACACTTATTAGTAATAAATATAATCAATCAATAATCTTTTCTGCATGAAATTTCACGTATGTGTAATATCATAGTCCTCTCTGAACGCAGTGTTCGAAAAATGGTTCCGCAAATTTTCTCTTCACGTGTGCATATGGATACATACATACATAGATATACATTGGACACAAATAAGTTGATGACTCAATCCACATTTCCTCAGGCTCATCATCCTGCTGGCGCTACTTATAGGAGTCCTGTACGGCATCCACATTCTAGTCCAAGATTACCAAGCCATCACTGCTGCTGCTCCAAAGTTACTGAGATTTCTCTTCAAAAGAGACGTCAGTAGTCATCATCAATATGTACGTATTTTATATTTTTTTATCCGACTGCGTCAGAAGGAAGGAATGTTCTTTTTCTTTTCTTGTCCTTCTCTATACCGCAATCGCTGTTACTCCGACTGATCGAAGATTAGCTGGCAGATATGCTTATAGCATTAAGTCGACATTAGTTATAAGGCACAAAATAATAAATAAATAAATGTTTTGCGAGCATATGTTTGTGTGTCAATTTCTTTGGCACGCCCCACATCCCTAACAGCTTGACGGATTTTAACATATGAGGTGTCGTTAGAATCATCGTAGTTTGCATAGTGACATCGGATAAACAATTTTTAAATATGGTGCCTCCAAAGTGAGAAAATATGGTATGGGACGAAATATTTTTTAACATAACAATATGGGTATCAAAGACAATTAATATTAAGCAGTCGAGATTTTTGTTTTTATGACTATTCTCTAGTTTACCAAACAAGGGTTTGTTGGTGCGTATTGTGTGTTGTTACATGTGTATTCTATGACCGCTCACTGGTTCGATTAAAAACAAACAAACAACACTGTTTTGACCGAATAATAGCAGATAAGTTAAGAGCTTTAATGTTCTGATTTCTAAGATGTGATAAGGGAGAGATGCTTTTATCTAACATCGATATGATTAGTACTTCGTAGTACCGGAAATGGGTACGGTCATAGCGACTGAAATCTGAGGACTAAGTTGGAACGGCTCGAATAAGTATTTTTCCCTTACCACACTTCAAACTACACGGCAGCGCTCGACACTGCTGTTATTAGGTTACGTGTGGCGGTGGTTCCGCCGGTGTCGAACCACAAAGTGTTCTAACACCTTTAAAGTTTAAGTTCGTTGAATATATCTTATATGTGATTATTGATAATTTCGTGTACAAGTAATTAATGAATAGTTGTGAAAACTGATTTATCATATTTCAAATGCCTTATCGTTCAAACCAAGGGAAATTAGCAATTATAGGCGATATAGAAAATATAGGCATAAAATAGAAATGCTTGTATAAAAATAACCTAGCTGTGGAAACTCGTCTGTAATAAAATTTATTAAGTTAATATTAACTTTTCCTTAATTGCTTTAATTAACAGTCCACTTCCAATAAATGAGCAGGCTATAAGAAGATTACTTTTGGTAAAAATGTTCGCATATTTAATGATGACAATCAGATTAAATCTATTATATTACCTGGTTTTGCTTAAGAATTATATGATTTTATATAATACTAGCTGATCTCCACAATTTCACAAGCGCTAAAGAAGTAAATTGGCAACTGACATTGACGCCCGCGACGGCGGCCGCATTTTCGTGGAGCGCGCGCTAATGGTCTTTTCAAAAATTAAAGTAGTCTAAGTTACGCCTTAGACCTTAAGCTATCTTCCAGTGAAAGTCCCCTCAAAATCGGTCCAGCCGTTCAGAAGATAGAGTCATAGAATTTTAGATTACCTCAGTCAAATAGACAGACAGACAATATTTTTTATAGTTACATTTTTGTTATCGGTACCTACCGTATAAAGGTACTTTCATATGCATTAAGTAAACAGTTTTTATTTTAACATTAAAAACGGACAATTAAATTTTATATATTTGTATAGATGTTTAGAAGATAAAAGACGCAAATTTCAAAACATTTAAATTCTACATTATCTACCCATATTTACCACTGGGATTAAAAGCATGGCATTGAATCGCGTTCTAAGGTTTAAGTAAATATATAAAGATGTGTTTACTACTTACCTGTATACGCAAGCAAATAAACGCCAGAAATTTTAATTTTAGGCTTATCTTCTTAGACAGCGATTGAATCCGGAGTACTGCGTATCAGACCGTTACAGTGACCGTAATAAAATTAAAATTAAGACAAACAAACCTATCACTCATTTGCCTACTCTTATCCAACCAGTCCCAAGCATAGCAGTGAACTATAAATTGTGGTCACACCTATCTGTAGCTTAAAATAACAGTGTTTAGCGCTGTGGCCTCAGGTGGGACTTTAAGTTAGGACTTATCAGAAGTAGAATTCGGGGTTCTATAGTTCTGGATCTTATCATCCGGTGAACAGCATCCTCGTTTGCTACTTCAATCATAAAACACAAGTCAACTCAAAGAGAATAAATAATGATACGCAAACAAGAAAAGAACTAGAATAAAGACAGAAATAAGTACTCGACTTTGTTTGGTAATTAAGTTTTCCTCGAAAAGCTTACGGGAAATTGAGTTATCTGCAAAAGGACTGCCAAGTTTTCTTTAGTACTTTTCCTAACTAACTTATTGAGGAAATTAAATATTAAAGAAACTATAATCAAGAAAGCGGCAAATGGGTTTAAATTTAACTTAAAGCTGAGTTCCAGTTTTCGTTATACCGTTACCGTTATTACGTATATACCTATAAAACGACTATCTATTCAAATAGTTCGAAAAAATCAATATCTGATCGACAATCTAATACCTAAACAAATTTTAGAATTTTTAATATACTGCGTAACATCCAATTAATTGTTAAGGGTAGTAACGCATGTCTCACATTTGACTGAACTTAGGTAGGACTCCAATATAATTAACGGGTTTCGACTACATGCTCGTTTGGTAAAATAAAAAAATATTGTGTGCATCTGATACATCAAAAGATAGTATTTAATTAGTCTTAAAGTGTTGTACAGTGTTAATGGTTTTTGCATCCTACAGAACCTTACCAAGTTACTCACACATGTTATCTACATAAAAAACTGAAGTGTCTACATAATGTCATAATAGATTTTTACTAAGTACATAAGAAATAATAATGTATGTTTACGGTATTTCTAACAAAAAATCAGTAGTTAATTTGTCTGTATGTCAATGCATCTGTTTGTCAACCCGTTTGTTTTGACTAATCACTGAAACAGCTGATAAATTGATTTTGTCGGAATATTCACTAGCAAATAGCTGATATTATAAGAAGAGTAGGTGGTAGAACCCTTTGGGGTTCGACTCTGACGTCACCACTGCCACACCTATTTCTGCCTTATAACAGCAGTGTTAAGCGCTGCTGTGTTCTGGTTTGAAGGCTGTGGTAAGAAAGACATATATATATATATTCGAGGCGTTCTAAGTTAGTCCTCAGGAGCAGCAACGCAGCTGTGGCCGACCTGGGGTACCCTCTTCGACACTTACCATCAAGTGGGCTGCATACTCGTTTGCTACTCCAAGAACCTGTTAAATTACAGGTCATTTTATTTAAGACAATTAATTATTCAAAAAAATTATGGAAACTACCCGACACAGTCGCCGGCGCTAATGTCTGCTACTATCTGTCCTCTTTAAAAATGCTATTTCGTTTATGTGAATATTTAATTTGAATTTTTTAAACGCTTGTAAAAGCGGCGCTCTGCTAGTATAGTATAAAATTGATTAACTTTTACCTGTATAGCACATCTTGTTAAACCTGTAGTACATATGTATGTTAAGTTGGTACATTTAAGGAAATTAGATTTTATCTTCTAGAAAGTTACGGAAAGTCCAATCAGATATATCTAATGACTTGAAGGACTAAGTGGATTAATCTTTTTAAGACTTGTTTTCATCCTTAAATAATTTATTCGCGGATGTTTTTATGTAATAATATATGTCAAAACAAGTATTTCTACTGATGAGGTAATGTTTATGTTAGTCTAGATATTTAAATGACTACAACCCTTATGTCTCAATCTTGGACACCGATCATTCCGGGGTACTTACAGATATCTCCACGATGGGCTAGACTTGGAGTAGGTATATTCCAGCACGCCAATTCCAATGTGGAACTGTGCGGATTATTGCATAACCTATAGGGAATGTTTTTAAATATTTATGAGAAGCCTAGAACAAAGTTGTTACACAATCATAGAAAACCGAAACCGAATTAGTGTCCACCGAAATGCGAAAATAAAAAAATAGTAACCACCACACCCACGGGCGGCAGTGGCAGCTTACCATCAAGTGGGCTACATGTGCGTTTGCTACTTCACCACTTAAAAAAATCCACTTCATTCCCAATCGCGCCTAAAATTTTATAGCAATACAAATAATATGACAATAACATGCAGATATTTTAAAAATCCACACTTATTTCCACTTCCATTTTTATGTAAAAATATATACATTTTATGTCCGTATGTAACTCTGCCTGATAACTAGTTTGGAAGACATATCACCACAATAATTCCAATATTCCTCGTATCAAAATAAACTTGAGAAAGGGCTAAAGTGACCGATCATGTTGCTTGAGAGCTTTCTAAACAGACACGCAACGAAATTTTCACCCCATTGTTATTTAACATTAGGCTTAAAATTGTTTGCAAAGGAATGAATATCGCATTAATAGATTGAAAGCACTTATAGTACAGTAACTATTATCTATGGATTAATCCCAGTAGACTTAGGACATGCATAGGGAATAGGTGTCAACATGTGAATATTATTCATGTTTGGAATCCATGAATAACCAAACAATAATTGTTATAACTATATTAGGTCAACTAAGAATCCATGAATAATAATAAGCGTAGAATTAGTGAATAATATTTTGTTATAATCGATTAATGTCTTATTACTGGCTGTTATATGTAGGTATAAGACATTTATTCTCAAAAAGACATATTTATCACTTACATGAGAACATAGTTCATAGAAAAGATACATAAGTTCGTCGTCACACTGTACATACATTAATGTTAAATGAATCCTATCATGAACAATATCTACAAGCAATTGTAAATGCAATATTACACAAACGGCAAAAATTTTACGTATTATTTTTAAATACAAAACCTACTATCCAAAATGTACTGTGATAACTCCTTCTTAAATGCATTGAATGAATCTGCATTTTTTATACGTAAAGGTAATCTATTATAAAATGATCTGAAGAGAATCTATTATAGAATTATCTTAAAATTTATCTGAAGTCAAATACCGGCTCCTGAGGACTGAAATACCTTTCCAACATAATCCAAGAACAGCTTCTCGAACCACATCCCACCACCTGACAATCTACTTAATATTATCTTTTCTCCGTCCTTCAAAACGAAATCGCGGTCGCGACCTTGCAGATTGTAACAGGCATTCAACACGGCACGACACTGCGGACCCGTTACGTTTCTCGAATCTTAAAAGCCCACTAAACTACCTACGGACGGACAGACCTACTTGCTTATCTGATGAAGTCACCGTATAGACTGAAATCTTGATCTATCCATCGTTACTTTTTTGTCATTATTAACAGCATCTGGCATGAATATTGATGATGGCCTGTGTTGATGTTACACAACCCGATGCTGCTTCTCATTGAGATTTTGACCCTTAGTCGCCTCTAACAACAACCGAGGGATAAGAGGAAGTGATGCTATTCAACACCATACGGCGCCGAATTAAAATATACACAGAAATACTGCTACTAAGATCAAATTAGTTGTGACAGGTGCCGTCTGAGCCAAACCCATAGAGGTATTATAATAGAGTAAGGGTACCATAGGCACGCCTGTGAGTGCGAGTGTCCAACAAATAATAAAAGAGGGATAATGAGAACATCTTACTTATCTTTGTCTAATTACGTATGCGAAGAAGAGAGGCAGGTAGGTACACTCACTTGCCCTGTCTATCTTTTTGATGGACATATTTTAGAATGGCTCCCATACTCTACTATTATAATATCTCTTTTGTCAAAACAAGGGTTTCCAAAATACTTGGAGTTAGGAGCTCATCAGATGAACATATGAGACGAGCCCGGCAGGCGGTCCCGTTACGAATCTCATTCCGATGTAACGGACCGACGCGGGCCGCCCCGCGCCACTGCTACCAGTATCAACAATCGATTGCTGTGGTCAGCCTTACTTAAGCTTTGTGTAACCACTTATACATAATGATGTATTGTTGTTAAATTACGTTACTTGCCGCTTCAGTAGAGCCTACAATTCTATGATTGTTTTGTGATGTAGAGTGCTCTGTGTTGTCGTTCTTGAAAAGGGTAGAGAATGGTAACTCTCTGTTGCTATAAAATTCGTTGGAGACAAAGAGATAAAAAGGAGTGGATAGTGTCCTCCTGTGTAACACCTATTTCGATCAACAGGCAGGCCGGGCGCAGTGACTATTAGTATTTCTATATTTGGAGAGATCTATGTATGTATATCCAGTATTAGATCTCAAAAATCTATATAAGTATACGCCCACGCTGCTAATTAAAAAGCAGGCAGGGATTTGCAAGCTTAAAATATTAATATTTTATTTTACAAGTAGACAAAAACATTTAAATTTATTTTATGAAGAAAAATGCCAAAGCCATAGTATATAAATATTACTTTATGCATAATATAATCACTATCAACGATAACAGACATAATGACGTAATATGATTGTTTAAAAAAAGCCGTTGAACAGGAAGTATAAAAATTTTACCTTCTTCGTATTTTCTGGCCGTTTTTCATCATTTCGTCTCGTATAATTTCTGTGAATATTTAATTAGCATATTATTTCGATAACGAAACTGACAATCTAGACAAAGTTCTAGACTAGTCCTTTTTGTTATTTAGTTACTTTTAGTTATTTGTTTATCTCCGCCTGTAGTCTACCTAATAACATTTGATCAATTTCTATTTTAATAACTAATTAAGCTTATATTTCCCTCTATAATACTTACGTTTTTTCCCATTTCTGCTAATTAGTCGGGTTTTTGCATTATTTCATTACGTAGGAAAGAAGTGCGCCACTCTACTTCAGATTAAAAACTTTTATGTTCTTAATCTGGAGTAGATTCAAACTAAACGTATCACGATAACACCATAACCAGAATATCTCATTATCTTTCGTAAACAACATTAAGGTTGAGCGAATCAGGCTTAGAGATTGCGTCGCAACCGTTCGACTCATTAGGCATTAAGCATTGGGCAGGTTTATCTAACTTGGCAACGGTTTCCGGTTCGAGTCCCGGATGCGGCCGGTGCGATAAACATTCGTGGCCTACATGCTTACTATATACGGCACAATAATACGTATCTAGTTTATATAGGTAGCTTCAATTACTTTAAAGTAATTGTTAACAAATTTAAAGATAAAAAAAGTAGTAAAAAGTAACAATTAGTAGAGTATAAAAAAGAAATAACGCTAATAATACGACTTGAAAGGCAGTCAGGCTATGAAAGTTTTTATTGAAAAGTTTTATATAGCGTTAAGCTCCAAATACATCCTACGTGCAATAAATGCGAGTGTGAGTTTGTTTGTTTGTTATACGAGTTCACGTTCTTGCATATACATTTCCGGGGAACAAAAAAAGACATAGAATATAATTTTTCCCGAAAAAATATACTCACGAGGGATAGAAAAATAACTTTTATACCTATTATGTACCTACTGTTATATGAAAACGTACGGCATACATATTGACGCGAGCGAGGCCGTGGATAAAAATTAGTAAACAATCATTGCCGATTTGTTGCCGATGTCATAGTAGGCCAAGGCTGTGTTGTCGTTGTAGGAAGCGAATAATTGACCATATCCAGGAAACGAGTAGTACCGTATTCCTGTGTCACCCGTGGTCACCAACACGCGAACTAAACCCGATGACTATGCAAACCCACTGATGAACATATTCCTCCAACACCTAAGTCGAGCGCTGAACCTTAAAGGCCTAATGGATATCAAGTAAACTGAGAATAAAACTAAATTGTTAAATAAGCGTAGTTATCTTTATTCCCAAAGATAAACTTCGCAATCTTTCATGTCAACACTTTGGAATTTGCAAGTTAAGTACCGATTAATTTCGAATTCGACGAACTTACTTTAATGAAGCACGCACTTTTATATGTTTATTTATTTCGAAGTCATAAAAGCGAAGCGGCTGTCAAAATATTGCAAACACAAAATGAATTGGTTAATAAAGCGCAACATAAAACAACATAAGTGGCAGTTAACAGCTTACGAAAGATAACGAAATTAGTTTAAATTGGATTTCTGATAAAGTGGTCAATACTAACTACCATCAGAATCTGTTATCATTCAAATGGTATTTTATGAGAAGGCTAATGTGGAGTGTTGCAGTTGGAGGGCATCAGACTTCGGAGAAATTGGCAATTAGGACAAATGCCTACACAACCTACATTAAACTTTGAACCTTCTGACGAAGGATGTAGTAACTATCATATTTAACATTTAAGCGAAGGTTCTTAGTTAATTGCTGTATATTTACTAGAAAAAACAAAATCCTTGTGACGGCGACACGCGGCGACAGACAATTTGGCAATGTTTTTTCTATTATTTAAACTGCAGCTAATATTTTCAAGTGACTTGCTTGAAAAAAAATGGAGAAACTTAGCTTTTTACTTACGAAGTCCGAATAAAGTCAATGACAATTTTTTAATCTTGTACGAGAGCTCTCAAGGATAATTCATTTAGCTAGTGCTTTATTAATTATTGTCCTTGTGACTTCGAGCATTAGATGGAATCGATTAGTGCCAGAAAGCAATCGATTCAACAAGCAACCGATTGCGATTGTATCAGTGCTTTCATGCGTCAGCCTTGGGCCGCATTCCTCGTGACAGGTTTGGTTGAGAAAACCGGACATTTCGCCGAAGAACTGCCACCATTACGTGTCGAACGTCCATGGACTTTCCTCATTGGAAACAAAGAGAAATGCGTAAATCTCTACCGTATACCGCAAGCTCTAACTGTAACTGGCAACAAATAGTTCTTATACCTAGGCACCTATTAGAAACATCTAACAGAACATCTAATGTTATACTAAAAGGCGGACACTTAAAATTTAACAATGCTTGTACTTCTTTAAATGCTATATAAATATATATACAAGAATAGGTTGAAAATTTTGTGGTACGGAACCATGGGTTCTGGCAGTAGAGTGCAAGAAGGTACAATTGCACTTGACAAGGGTCAAGCAAGAAGATACTATCGAAAAAGAATAACTCGACTATCGAGAATGAGGGGATCGAAATATTTCAATTACGCACCTCCGCGATTTAATATTTTATATTTGTTACTGATGTGTAGATGCTAACGCACCTCCCTGAAAGTTTTCCTAGCGGCCCCATGAAGGTACAGACCTCTCTTAGCCCTCCTCACTGAGTCAAATCATATCTGCCTCTGAATCATACCTTGTCTACGGTGACATTTATAACAGAAGACGTAACACGCTTATCGCATACGATGCGACGCGTCAAATTCTCTCAAAGTGATCATAGAGATAGGTAGGTACTTCATATATTTCATAAAGTTATATGATTTGAAAACGACACAAAATACTGCGTTAAATTATCTTATGCTTGAGATAAAATATACATTTAGTTAGTTTACATTTTGACCTACTTGCTATTTATTTTGTATTATTTAAAACTTCATTTTTTTAATTAAAGAAA
>DWNY01001529.1:0-12485 GCA_018250635.1 Telegonus apastus
TAAATTAATTAATTTAAAAAAAGATAAAAAAAAAAAAGTTAGTTAGTTCGTTATGTTCTACCACTCTGGGTGTGCAAAATTAAATTTAACCATTACTATACATTAGATTACAATTATAGGTCACATAACGGTATTAAACCTACTTTTCGGCTGTATTTAGTGCAAAGCAATTCTGTTTACTCAACAAGTGGGTACCGAGTACCTCCATTGGCGCAAAAATAAACCACGCGAGCTTATAGCGGCCATTACATGGACGCTTTTACTCGGAAACAAAAAGAGGAAACAATAGCTTACTTTGAACGTTAGGGAGTGCCGAAGTTTTTATGGATATTTTGTGTACTCCGAAAATTTGCTTGTCAAAATATTACTACCCTACTGAGCAGAATTGCTGCTACCAGTTTAAAGTAAAGTATTTGCTCCGACCAATTACAGATTGATTGTACTTGGTCGCCACATTGAAAAAGCTGGCAACGACACCCGTCCAAAAAACACAAGAAATGCGCCACGCTTGATAGATGCAGTGGAGCCTCCGATGTTAGTTGGTAGTGGAACTTCGTATTAAATTTAAAGAGATTTCCTTGCAGTATTTATAGCTTGCAGATATGAAGATATGTGGCCAATGCCGCCCATGGACATCTGTAATCAACCCCAGATAATATCAAAGTCCTACCTAAAGCTGAACACAGATGCGTTGCTACCGCTGAGGACTAATTTGGAACGCTTTGGTTAAAAATGTCTCACTCAAGTACCACAAGTACTCTTTTGTCCCTGTATTCCCGGGACTAGAACCGGGCTACGATATCCCCTGCCTATCGTAAGAGGCGACTAAAAGGGGGCTTCTGGGGTTATGGGTAGCAAGAGTGGGAGCTCGAACGGTCCTTCCCGGCGGCGTTTGTGTGGTCGCATACCGACGTAAGCACCAGACGATGTGGTGACCTGCAATGCTCACCGGGCAGAGCCCGTTGGGGCAACGCTCTCGGAGGACTTCAGTTGTGACCAGAACACAGAGGCGCTTAACACTGTTGTTATAAGGCAGAAATAGGTGCCGCCTAGTCGAACCAAAAAAAGTTCTGTCACTTTAAAATATCATACCACCTTAAAATATCACTTTGTTATATTATTTTTAGCTTGAAAGTATATAATGGTTTGCGATCAAATGAATTTCCGTGGACGCGAATGGCCACAGACGAAATATTCCGTTTGTGTCAAGCCCTGTCGTAATATTTCATTCAAAGCTGGATTAATACGTTCGATATTCTGATTTTTCGCCGGCTTTTCTCTTTGACTTTTATTGCAGTCGTCATTATATGCAGTCCTTTTGTTGTTTGTATTTTCATCATTCATTTCGATCACCATCATCATTCATTTCGACCTCTTGAAAAGAAAGCCGTAATAAGGCGACAATTTTAAAAATTACCTCTCCTTTGAACTTACATTTCTTTATATTAATAAAAATGTAAATGATTTATAGCCTTTTTCTACCTTCATAAGAGGATGTTTGTTGAGTGTATATTTAGATGTGTTGGGGAGCCCGTGCGTATGTGTGCGTATAAGTACACGTATGTACCAGTAATATGTGTGTATATCGATGGATTTTAACATGAGATGGAACCTATTTGATTTGGCTTTATTGCAAATTACAATTTCCTGTTTCTGTTTTTTGAAACAAGTGCTATAAAGTAAGAACCGGCAGAATAGCCTAACCACTAAGGCTTTTAACGTTCACCCTATTCTAGACGTAGCCCTTTCGTTCCTACAATATCCATGTGCAATGAAAAAAACTAAAATACAGTTCATCATACATCATGTATAAACTAACATAACTGTTTTGACAATATACCAATGAAGGTTGAACAAATTTAACTGGAAGCCATTTTGGACGAAACTTAAGTAGAGGCAGGGTAGGAGTTCAGTACACTTTATATTGTTTCCGACGTTTGTTGTTTGACGACCAGCGTGGCGGAGCGGTCACGGCAACGGCCTGGCACGCAGTGGGTTCCGGGTTCGATTCTCAGTCAGACACTATCTGAATGATGAATGTTTTGGTGGGTCTTTGTGTATGCGTCTTTGTGTTACCATAGCCCCACACAAGAGAAAATCCTAGTGTGGGGTATGAGTGTAGAAAGCGTTACCTCAGGAAAGAACTGTTATTGTTTGCCCCATTAAGGCTTTATTCTTACTATTTTTTTTTTTGCTTTTTCTTACTTTTTTTTTGTGGTAGTGACAACTCGCCGTATTCACGTGTTTTATATTATGGAAGTAGCAAACGATCTTGCAATTCACCTAACGGTGAGTGACCACTGCCGCCCATGGACATCTGATATATGAAAGTCCATTTAGTAAAAAGTTGTTATTTTGACATTACAAACAGACACTTCAATTTTATTTATTTGTATAGATTTTAAGTGAAAATATGTTACAGGCATACCTCAACGTACGGTGTATAATAGAGTCAACTATATTTAATTCTATAACCGCGCCATGCCCGCCTCGTGTCAGCTAATTTCGTCTTGACGTATGCCACATAAGTTATAGTAATGACATTATTTAAACTAGTTCATGGTTGCAGCCATTTACGAGCGATGCCACTGGAAGAACCGTTCCGTGGTTCAATTTTAGTAGGTAGAGTCTAGGTCGTTGATCAAATAATGCATCGGATGATGTAGTGTCACAAGAAAATGTAGGCTTTTTTTTATAAATTTAACACAACTGCTACTCAATGAAAAAGGATCACTTGCTTTAACGGTTAAGGAAAACATCGCGAGGAAAGCTGTTCGCCTGAGAATTCTTGAAAAACTTCTCTAAGGTGTGTGAAGTCTACCAATTAGTATATGGCCAGCGCGGTGGACTATAGCCTACACCCCAATCACTCGACAAGAGACCCGTGCCTAGCAGCGGGACAATAATGGGTTCACGACGCTATCCAATTATAAATGGGGCCAATGAGAATAAAATTTTGTCTCTAGTGGTCACCCATCCAATTCGTACCACGCCATCGTTATCTAGCTTTTTATACCAACTGCCAATACAAAAGTTGTGTAAGGGTATTAAGACAAAATAATATAAATCTTTTAAGCTCTCATTAAGAGAAAAATACTGTAAACAATACAGTAATATAATTTACAAGTTTACAATTGCAAGTTTGGAGCACGTAATTGCTGACAGAAACCCAAACTAAAGATACAACTAAAACTTTGAAACTTTCTCGCCAGTTCTATCACATTGTTGGATCACGATTATTTTACGAGCGATTAACTCGGGCTCCGTGGTATGTGGGTCATAATTTACCATATGAGCCATCCGACCGGACACTGCCTTACATGATATTGACTGGTTATCTGACTTACAAACTAATCCTGATCGTAATATATTATATACCCGTATAGGGTACATAATATATTAGTGTCAGTATTTGTTTGTACGTAATGAGTTTGTAGTGAAAAGCAGTGATAGCCTAATGGTTGAAACTCGGTTCAGATCTCAAGCACGCACTGACTTTTCGAAGTTATGTGCGTATTAGAATTTAATGATCACTTGCTTTAACGTTGAAGAAAAACATCGTGAGGAAACCTGCACACCTGAGAGTTCTTAAAAAAATAGTTCTCAAAGGTACGTGAAGTTTAAACGTCCTCTCGCTCCGAGAGGAGACCCGTGCCCAGCAGTGGGACAATAATGGGTTGGCGACACTTGAAGGAGCTGGTCTTGTATATATGTATGTGATTAGATTTTACTATTAAACTTGACATAGGTTAGCGTAATCTTTATCACCGTGAGTGTCAGTTCTCACATTAAAATGCAATTATATTTTATGTAACGCTATGTGTTTTTGAATAAATAAGCGCTAGTATTTAATCAAAGTGTGCTATGTAAACTATTAAAAAACAGATGGCACTTAACATGTTAGCTATTCAGAGATGTCGGTGCTTTATTTTATTTTATAAAATTAGTAATCTTTTTTGAAGGTGATAGAAAAATATGTAAAATATAATTATTTCCATTCAAATAAGTTGTAACACACATGTGACGAAAAATCTGGGTACCCCTGGGTAGATCTAGTCGTGGTTCGACTCTGGAAACACAGTCACATTATACTTAAATTTTATGTAATAAAAACAGTGTTAAGCAGTGCTGTGTTTCAGTTAGAAGGGTGTGATAAGAATCACCTTTAGTAGGCGTACATTACTCCTTAGGGAGACACCTCTGTCGCGTAAGGCGCATCTGTTGTGGACGTCAGATAAAACTTATTATATCCAGAGATGAATTCAGATGACAATAATCGACATTGGCCACTTACTATCACAGCATAATTCCTAATTGGGTATTACAAAAAAAAACAAAGAATTTTTATAAATGTCTTTTGTTTACTTCAGCTATGAAAGGCTCAGTCTATCCATTTTGATCTAGAGTCCAGTATTTATTCCGGCGCAAATAATTCCAGTATTTATTTATCAGCTGGATAATTAACTCTTCATTCCCCGGAGATGCTCAAACTTTACCAGACAACAAACAGACTAGATAATACTGGTCATTAGATATATATTTCGGATAAACTTCACGCGACAGGGGATATTACTTATTAAATATACTTACAGATAAATGAACTGTCGGTTCGTGAGTTTGTTATTTTCTAAGGTCTTATAACTTTCTTAAGATATCAAAATGTAAAATGTTGGAGGGGTAGACTCTGATCTTATTTGGGGTTGATTACAGATGTCCGTGGGCGGCAGTGGCCAATTACAATCAGGTGATCTGCAAGCTTATTTGCTACTTCCATTATAAAAAAATCTGTTTTTCAAAATGGCTTTTACCTGGGTTATTGTTAAAAGTGGCTTTGTCGATTTTGATGAAATTAAAGATTTAAGAGAACTTTTAAGCAATATTTACTATGTGGTAAATATTCCGCTGTGTTTTAATAATTATATGGAATTTAACCCTTCGTATTTTTAGGAATAAAAAAGCTATTTGACTCTACATTATTATTAGATTTTATTTTTAAATAAATGTCCAATCAAAAACAGTATATTAAACTTCATTTTGTACATAATTTATTTTGTTCCCTATAATTTATAATAAATCAATTGATCAAACCGTACAGACAAACTGAATAACTCATTTGCCTAACCGAGACTCAAACCCAGAACCCGTTAAGTCTGTCCTGAAACAACTGGATAATTGAATACTCAGCCCCCAGGGAAACTTCAAGACAAACTTTCCTAACAACTTTTCACCACAGACACGAAGAGTCTTTAGTTATTATATTAGTCTCTTAAATTCTTAGAACAACTTTGAGGTAACTCTAGGGACATAAATAAATAAAATTGGACCGTCTGTTTGTAATAGCAAAGGAAATCATTTTAGTTTATACCTTAAGGCTTTTACTGGATATAGGCCTTTTGTCCATACCTATTAAGCCTCATTTATTAAATGTGGTAGACAAAATGTTCTTCTATACAATATGCGAGGGGGAAACCTTCAAACCCCTGGGGTATGTGGGATTCTTATTCATTAAAACCTCCCGATGCCGTCCTCAGCAAAGATGACTCCGGGATTTCCCAAGGAACGCGACCGGAGCCCTCTGAATGCACTGCCCCATTGGGCTCTACCCAGGTGGGCACTGGGCTCACCACACCGTCTGGTGTTTACGACGGTTTGCGACCACGCATACCGCGGTCCTTCCGCGGTCGCTGGACGAGTGCTTCGAGCTACTACTCATGCCACTCGCAACCCCGGATGCCCTATTTTAGTAGCCTCATACAGGCAGGGGATACCGTAGCCTTATTCTGGACCTGATACCATATGAATCTACTAACGTACGTAAATACGTAGGTGCGTATTTGTACTTACCGAAATCGCCAATTTTCACCAAAGATTAACCAGTCACTTAGGTTGGCCACAAATGCATGGCTAACTCTGAATACTGAGTAAAAAAGCCACGGATAAGTATGTTTATCTTGCCACACCCTTCAAACCAGAACACAGCAGCTTAGTACCGCTGTTATAATAAATAAATGAATAAATAAACGCTTCCTACACTCATAGCCCCACAGTAGGATTTTTTCCTGCGTCGTGGGTGCCATGGACACACAAACACGAATACACAAACACCCAGACCCTGAACAAAAATCTAAGTTCATCATTCAGATATCTGTCTGGCCGGGGATCGAACCCGGAACCCTATTGTTATTAGGTGAATATGAGTATGGTGGTGATTTCGCCATAGTCTAGCCACAAATATTCCCAACAACTTTCTACCGTAGACACTAAGTCTTCAGTTATTATATTAGTCACTTAAATTCCTCAAACAACTTGGCGATAACTCAAGGGAATCACCAAATAAATGAAAATGGCGCATCGCTCTGTAATTTTCATATAATTGCAAAATTTTACAACTCACTTATTATAGCCTTGTGATAAATGTCCAAAGTTAAAATCCAATAATTCTTGAAGTTACACGCGTATTAGAAATTTATTACTGGTAAGGGCTGAAATGGTCGCCATGTGCCAATTTAGTCTTAAAGGGTAGCAATTGATCTGTGGTCAAACTCAAGTAGTATTCTTATCAAGACTTAATTAAAAGGACAAATTAAAGGACAGCAAGCGCAAGTTACATTCTTATTATATATACAGATACAGATAATACAGATAACGAAATGCCTGCCCATGCTTGTTGGCCACTTCCATAAAAATCATACACCAAATTAAATAAATTCAATAGAGATATCAGTTAAGTTATTGTCTTGGACAACTTCTAAGCATTGCCGTCACAAACACAAAGGAAGTTCGTAGTTATAAGAAAGTTCAAACAAAACTTATGATGACTTTGCGTTTACGTCAATTCCATTATGTTCCAACAAAACAATTCCAATCCTCGTAAAATATATAAAATTTGAGTTATCAATATCAAAATAACATGTTTTTACTAAATACATATGAAAGTATACATGATACGTTTAACAAAAATATAATTAAAAATAACTGTCTGTCTGTTTGGCTGAAGTAATCATCTAAACGGCTGCACCGATTTTGATGGGACTTTCACTGGAAGATAGCTAACGGTCTAAGGCGTAACTTAGGCTACCTGGAAAAGCACTAGCCGTCGCGGGCGTGAATGTCAGTTGCTATTAGGCAGATATTATGGTATGCCTATTTACTTCTTTAGCGCGGGCGATACTGCGGAGATCAGCTGGTCTTTGTATAAAATGGAGTAGCAAATGTCTCACAGCAATCAAGTACTTGTAACAAAATGTAAATTACAATACAACAACACAAGACATAGACAATTGATACAGCGACGGTATTTTTCAATGTTTTCATTCATTCATTTATTCATTTAATCAAGAACTTATTTTGTGAAACATTTAGAAAAAATATGTGTAAAATGTATGTGAAAAACCCAAAACTATTAGTTATAGATGTTGTTTTAATAAAAAAATATTTTTCTGTTTTTGTAACTACAATAAAATACTAGGTACTAGAATGCAATTAAACACATGACATACTACGACATTCCAATAGATATGTATACGTACACTATTAGAAATTTGTTTTACAAATATATAAATCTATAATTACCCACAAATGTAACCAAACAACCTTTCAAGCCGTTAATTTGACCGATTCTGACCGCACAATTTAACATAAATCTACAAATTTAATTGACCGTAGAAATTGTGAAACAGCAATTAACGCGCTCGCTCGGGTTTTTACCGAAGGAATTGTACGGAATTGACCGATGTCTATCGAAAAAGGAGTGAAGTGAATTTGACGTGTACAAGGCGTGATATAGTCTCGTATGTTTTTATTTGTTAAAAACATATGTGGTAAGGGAGCCATATTATCCGAGGCGTTTAACGTTCTTTGAATAGCAATGCATCAGTGGCCAGTGTGTCTTCTTATTGGGGTTGACTACAAATGTAATTGGGTGGTAGTGGCCACTTACCATCAGGTAGACTGCCAGTTCGTTTGCTACTTCCATATAAAAAAAACCTCAGACTTGAAGATTGACAGCAAAGCCTTCCATTACTAATTCAAGCAAGAGCCAAAAAGCCTCGTGTTGTATCAAACACCCTCAAATGCAGACACAACAAGCTATCATCAATAGCTACAAAATATTTTCTTTCACCGCTCACCGAACTTTGAACGATTTTCCAAAAAAACGCTAAAACCGAATACTAAAATCTGCTTTTCCATCAGTGTTTCCTTTAGCGTCCCGAATGGATTTTCCTAAAGCCAGGATTAGTGATACATATATTTTTGCATTTATCGTATTAGGATTATGGTCTTAGCGAATTTTCCAATTTTTGTTTTAGCAGGCTTTTAGATCCTTCGTTGGCACGGATGCGAAAATAGGATTATTCGGAGATGAGCTTCGGTTTTGATTGCGGCATTCTTGCTGCTACACTAGAAAATATATGTAGGAACCATTGTTCCTACCTACTACTGTTCCACGGGATAATAGGATTTTAGGTGCATATAAGGCACACGTAGCCCTTAATACATACACCCAGTTTGTTCTCGTCCTTGCGTATATATCCGTACAGACCAGAAACTTTGATTCATCGCACCAATGTATCCCTGGCCGGGATCAAACCCGCAACTCTACTAGTCAGACCGGATTCGTTACCATCATTAGTGCACTCCTTCAACTCGAAATTAACTTACCTTGACAATTACCTGGTCATTAGAACATTGTCTTTTGACCTTACAAGAGACATAGTTACAATAGGTACCCGGCTCGCCTTACCAGTATCGGAAACACATAAATCTTGGGCACTACTTCGATACAAATTGTTTTTAAATTCGATAACCATGTCTGTTCTGCGGTACTGAGATATTTATTGTCCTGATAAGGTATTTGTTCTACTGTAATAGAAAAGCGAGGTGTGGTTAACGAATGAGAAGTATAATACTTTACAAAAGAGGAGAAGTTCAGTATAAATACGTCGGTACACATTGTATAGAATGAAATAAATGATTAGCATAATATTAATGTCCCCTAAAAGGCGGTAGAACTCTTTGTGATGCCAACCCCGGAGGCTCTACCGCCACACCTATTTCTGCCTTATAACAACAGTGTTAACCGCTGCTGTGTTCAGGTTTGAAAGGTGTGGTAAGGGAGACAAATATTCGAGACGTTTCAACTAAGTCCTCAGGGGTAACAACACATCTGTGTCCGACCTCAGACAGGACTCCAAAACTTATCTGAGGTTGATCACAGATGTCCATGGGCGGCAGTGGCCACTTGTCATCAAGTGGATTGCAAGGTCTTTTGCTACTCCCATATTGTAAAAAACCCACTGCTGAAAGTACATTGACTGAAAAGGTAAAAACAAGTAATTGTAGTACGTGGATCGGGCAGCAAAAAACCAGTCGAGGACTGAGATGGTCTCCTCAGTGTAAAAGAACCAGCCCTATCCTTCTACTGAAAGACCTTCACGCTAGAAATATGTGTGACAATGGTGCCTGCCGGATTAATCCTAGAGCTTGGAGTGCGTTTATGGTAATAAGACATTAATAAATATATATTTAATCGCTAATCGCTTCCTAGACGACGCGTTACTAGCAATGGTGCTCAAACGAAATAACATTCGGAATTTCAATATCGCAGCAAAGTTATTTTAAGACTTTTTAATACGAAGCGTTGTATACTGTTCGGGTTTCTTATTTATAAATTATTTGGTTGAGTTTTTTGAATATAGAAGCAATGGTATTTATTTATTTAAACTGTCTTTAAGTTTTTATCATCACTTAAATAAACTTTAAAATTTAACAGATAGTTTCAAACTACTTCGATACGAGTTTTTTCACATAGACATGTTGATAAGGTGGTTAATGATTCAATTGTTTCAAAGAGTAAAAAGAAAAACTACATCGATATAACTGATGATTTGACTCTGGGCGGTAGTGACCGCTACCATCAGATAAAGTGCGTGCTCGTTTGATACTCGAAGTATATAAAAATGGATATATTAAAGAGAATAAATCAAACTATAAATAGTTATAGACAACTAGAGAATAACATTAAAAACAAAAATACCAGCTTAAAATGAATTGACTTTGATATTGTTATGATAAAAAAATCGTCCCATCCCCCCTTTTTTTTCAGTTTGCAGTCACCATATTTAAAACTTGTACAATATATGTAACTATGACAACTGAGAGGATTCTAACGACACCTCATATGTTAAAATCGGTCAAGCCGTTTGAGCTGTGGGGCGTGCCAAAGAAATGGACATACATAAATATGCATGTCCATTTCTTTGGCACGCATGTAGATCATGCGTTCGAAAAACATTACCCTCCTTCTGACGCAGTCGGGTAAAAAATAAAAATATATGCAATATGTATTTAAGTAAATAACACATTATGTACGGTATGTTCATGTTACATAACAAGTATTTATAACTTTTATGATTACTTATAAGCACCTTTTTTAAGTAAAAAAATATTTTGTAAAACGATAGTAGAATACTGATGTAATAAAATAATATATGTATATGTCGTTTTGAAGAAGCAAATATTATTGACGTCTCCGCGTTGAATACTAAATTTATTTGATTTATTTTCTTCTTACTACAGATGATATTAATTAATAAGGTCGTCTGTAACAAAGAAGTGTTGTATTTAAAATTTGTTCATCATTTTTTGACTATTAACCTTTTATTTTCAGATAAATATAGCTGGAGCTGGATTTCGACACAGGCAGTTTAAGTAAAAGGTAAGAAAACCGCATTTTTTTACTATTAATTTTATTAATGTCCAAACAAATCTAATGTATTGTGTTGTATTTTAGACGTTAGTCTAATTCAAGACAAGGCTATACTAAGGCGATTGGAGTACATTTTCTGAAGACTATGATTTACCTATCACTATTTTAATTCCAATATAAAAAATGTTTTGTCGGTAGCTCTATAGTGAAATATAAATACAAATGACACAATTAGAAAAAAATCCAAAATAATATAAATAAACAAAATAGACGACAAAATAAAGGGGTAGTATTAACCTTTGTTGTTACCAAACGTAATTTAATCGTACCCCAGTTTTTCGCGCCAAAATTACTCATCCGAAAATTCCCACTCGAAACGAACTCCAAATGAACACGCAACAGTAAACCAATTCCCAGATTGTATTAGGAATAAAAAATATTCCTTGTGTTACGGCTGAACCTGAATTAATAATGTTTGTACGATTGTAATTTCGGTAATAAGAACAAGCTTTTTGAAATAAGCTAGGTTTTTCCCTCGGCTCTGCCCACTTGGATCACGATTACTATGACTCTGTCAATACAGGTCATAAAATGTGTGCCAAATATTCATCGAAATCTGATTAGTAGTTTTTGCCTGAACCAGTAACGAAAATCCATCCATCTTCACAAACTTTCGTCGTTATAATATTATTAAGATACTGTAAGATTAAAAAAGAAAGCAAATAGAAAAATCTTCATAATACCACATACTCATAACAAAAGTCATGAATATTGTAAGTATAATTAAAGGCATTTTTTCAGTAGGCAGAACAATAGAATAATCATTTATTATTCATAAAGGATATACATGACAGTTAACTTATGTATGTGGACAGTATTTATATAAAAACCTATTTTGATATAAAATTGACATAAACTACATATATATAAATTTATAGTGACTATATATTGAATTTATGTACTAATAAATAATCGATGTTTAATAAGAGACTAGACTGAAATGACATTATAAGTCGTCGCTTTATGAGATTAAAGAGCGTTGCCCGTCATTGTTTCCAGCTGTATTAACTGAAACTGTGTAAAAACGAAGGTTTTTTCACCTTGAAGACTATTTTTTTAAATTTATTTCAAATAAGAATCGTCATCTATATATATATTATCGACGTTTCTAATAAGTCCGTGGAACATCCGCAATGAACCTCAGATAGTTGTGGACCCTAAATTCAAGATTTTGTCTTACCCCCTTCAAATTAGAAACATCAGAACAATGCTTCCATTAGTCAGGAAAAGGCAATAATGCCGCCACATAGAAACTGAAGTTCTCTAATATCTTTATTAATTTGTTTCACTCTTCCATACTTAAAGTATAAAAGTATACACAATTATATGTATGTGCCGCTTTATTATCAGACATACCACTTCTAAAAATACAGACCAAATTATAATTTATTTTAACAACCTTTGTCTTAGTTCCTTTGGATTTTACGGTTGTCATTGTGCGCGAAGTTGGCAGCACTGTCTAAATTAGTGATGCATTGGACACCCTTCTGCCGTCGTTACCGATATCGATTTATAAAATCTACGATACGATCTACGATACCGATGCGGGCACTGCAGACTTTAAAGGGGTGCTAAAAAAATTAAACAAGCTGTATGTTTAGAATAAGAAATATAAAAAAAACAGACAAAGTAACATAATAAGTAAGCAATGAAATTCGGAAGTTGTAATTTACAAAATATCAAGCATTTTTCAAATTTTCAATTTAATTTTATATTG
>DWNY01001530.1:0-12482 GCA_018250635.1 Telegonus apastus
GTGCGAATGACGTCTGCCGCACGGTTCATCGACCAGCACAACTTGAACTCCTCCACCGTTTACAATGCTACGTATTATGACGAATGCGGGGAATTAAGATGGTCGTTTGAAGCTCAGGTTTACTTGGACAAGTTATACAGTAACTACGTGATCGTTGTTGCCACGTGAACTCGTACCGCTTTCTGCGTTTGTGTGTAACCTCGATTCGGACACACTACGACGTAGCATTGTGGGCATAAACACGTAGTAATTCGCGAATATCATTATCCTAATGAATATCTGCCTCGAGAGCAACTGTATTCGCCGTGATGTGATTAAAAATTAAGCAACGTGCGGTACATATTTACTGTTTTAGTTTTATTGCGAAGCTATGATATCCTACACAGTTTTTGTATGGAAACTTAGATATTGGTTTCTTCAAATTGTTTTTTCATATATGCCATGCTGGTAACAAAAGTGCGAAAGAATTGGCATCGGGTAACAAAGGGCTCACTTTATGTTACTGTTCGCGCCGTATATCCGAGCTTTTCCCACGGTTTGTCTGTGTGTCCCACCTCCCTACCCACATCTGCCTCCCGCAGTGGCCAGGGTTGGCAGGAAAACCAAATTTTTGTAACAAAAAGCAAAAAAATCTGATTGAATTGATAAACTGCTATTTTTAGAATTACGTCAAGCTATTACGCAGTGCACCTGGATTAAAGGAAGTGAGTATTACCGATGACTTATTCATCTCCGTAATAAGGCATCTTAGGGTTCTACTTCAACAACATTAACAATCAATGAAACACAACATCATGTATTTCTATCTAATCACTAGTCAATTAACTTTAATTGAGCTACAATAGTCACTGCTATGCTGATAGGTCAATTATGTTAGTATAAGCCTGGCCGCCTGGCTTGATGATGATATAATTAAGTAAACAATTTTGGAAGTCTTTGACATTACTTACTATTATTTAAATATGAAGACTCTTTCACTAACCCTCCGATTAATGAAAACACCCGGAAATTATTACTAACATCCAGCAGTATTGACCGCATTCTAATATTATCCTTATTTTACCATACGTATATAAATATGTGTAGGAAGGTTATTCCGTCAATATATTTAATGTAAGTATATAAAACTTAGCAGAACTGTTATTGATCTTTTATTCTTAAAAAAACAAATATAAAATCGAAACCACTAACGTCATCGTGGTTTTATGAAAAAAATAATGTATATTTTTTTTGCGTTTACTGGAAACTTTTTGTGTACGTAAGAATCATATACCCGATTAGAATTGCCAAACTATATAAGGCGATTTTACAATTCATTCATTGCCAAAATATACGTTTCTAGATAATTCGTAAGAAAAAAAACTTAGCCTAACTTCATATCTCACAGTAGATAAAAGATTAGCACATTTGGTGGAAGTGATAACCCTAACAGTGGCCTATGTTTGTAGTTCAGTACGGGTTTAGCATTCAAAGTGGCATCATCCTCCCGCGACATTATACTTTCATATTTATTGCGAAAACGCCTTATGCCACATATTCTTAAAAGGCAACCGTGCCCATTTGATAAAAATTCTGATATCCGATCAACTGAGTAACAGTGATTTTATCGTTATACTTGTGTATCTGCATAGACGCTTTTGTTAACATTGCAAAAATTGCTTTGCGTTTTGTGTTGCTAAATTGGCTAACTTATCTACAGTTAACCCATACTACAAGGTATAAGTTGCAACATGATCAGTTTTAAAGTTGAGCAACAGAAAGTTTGGGAAATCAATAGTTTTTTCATTAATTAAACACTGCTTATCTGAAATACAGAGACTTACAGAGATAATTTACAGAAATGTCTGTTTGTAATTGTTTATAATTAATAATTATACCATTCGAGAGTCTGTTTTTTCTTTGTTCTTTTAATATTTAGTTACTAGAAGTATTATAATAAAAATGTGAAGGGGTCGCGTCATTACGCCAAAACTGCTCGACGGTTATTGAAGTGACTTAGTATTGTAGTTACTTACAAGTTCAGTTCAGTTAAACTCCGTTTATACTAACTTGCAAAAATATAAGTCGCTGCTGTATTCTTATTTGAAGATATCCCACTCAGTCTTCAATAGCAAATCAGCGATCCACCTCGGTTTTCCTTGTCTATCTGGGGTTGATTAGAGACATCGGAGGGTCACAGTGACCATCATAAAATAGCCAGCAATAAAGTCGTAAAAGTCAATAGAAGATAATCAAAACATTACCGATAAATCTTTAATACGAAAAGGCATTCATGTAAGTTCAGTTTTCTAAACAAACATTGGCACTGTATTTACTTTGTTGAATATAAGACTAAACTAAAATAGCGAGCTTTATATTTAATAAGCGTAACCAAACAAGAATATTCAGTCCAATAATGTACTTTAATAGAGTTTTATAAAGGATCTATTCTGGCCTAGTTCCAACCGCTGTGGTTGCGTAAACACATTCGTAAGCGAGTGTATACGACACAAGTAGGTAAATTCATCAATATCTATACAAATAAATAAGATTTACGTACCTATGTGTTTGTAGCGTCAAAATAACAAGTTTTTATTAAATGCATACGAAAGTTTACACGGTACATCAAAATATTTATTTTAAAAAATCTGTCTGTCTGTTTGTTTCGGGTAATCTTTAAAACAGCTTGGCTGATTTTGACGGGACTTTCACTGACGTACAGCGGGTGGTATAAGGCATAACTTTCATTTTTGAAAAATAAGTCGGATTCAGATCAAAAAAATTAAAACACATAATGCCTTGCCTTCTATACGCGTCCGCGGCCGCCGTCGCCAACGCTAACGTTATTGTTACTATCAGATACATTTGCTGGCTATGTCATGTTACATGTTTTTAAACGCGGGTGAAATCGCGGGGCACAGCTAGAATATAAATAAAATTAATTTGTTTGAGGGGGAACGACGACTCGGGTCGTCTCGTGCGTTATTTTCGTCGCCACCTTACGCGTCGACAATTATTCGGGAATTTCGAAAGATCACCCTGATGCGGCGGTCGTTGGCTCCGCTTACTCATTCTTTTGTTTTTGGCTTGATCACTTTGGGATGACTTAAGGATAAAGTGCAATAATTGGACGGGATGTGTTAGTCGTTTTATAGGTATTGATGTATCTATTAATAAAGTTTAAGCATCTGTCTGAACACTAATTTCTAAATGTTTTATGTTATGGACGTAGTAAACGAACATGCAGCCCACATGATGGCAAGTGGCCACTGCCGACCATGGACATATGTAATCAACCCTAGATAAGACCACACTCCTACCTGAGGTCGGCCACAGATGCGTTGCTACCTCTGAGGACTAAGATGGAACGCCTCGAATAAGTATGTCTCCCTTACCCTTCAAACCAGAACACACAAGCTTAACACTGCTGTTTTATTTGAATAATACTAACATTTAGTGTGTTTTTGTATGGGGCGATTTCGACGAGGTCTACGAAAGACAGAAAAAGGAAATAAATACACAAAATCATTCAAATTAATTGTAGATATAAATAATATTATCGCACAAGCCAGTTTACTAAGAAAACATTTAGATACAGTGACATAATTTTATAACCATTTATAGCAGCGTCCATTAAGAAAATTGATTGTATTTTAATATTTACGAACCCACAAAAGGATAATAACGCAAATTGCTACGGAAGGTCCGTTTAATATCGATTCGAATCGCTAAATTCGATACGAGTAGCGAACACGTAATATCGATCTGGCGCAACGTACCTACACGCCACGAGTAATTTGGATGGCTAATTATAGGTGCTATTGCGGTTATAATAAGATCTTCCCAACTTCCCAGAAACGAGGCCGGCTGCTTTATTAATATTTATCCGATACACGCCGAATGTTCGGTCCCAAGCTAACTGACGCAGTCAAAGAAAACATGCTGGCCAGAAATAAAGTCGTAAAGTACCGAAACGGTTTCAATCGATGTTCTCAGTGCATATCGGGTTAAAAATGCGCAGAAAGTATCGATGAAAATTCTACTGGAATACGATCAGCAATGCACACGTTAATTAGAAGTGGCATTTACTAGAATATTGTCTGTGTGTAAGTGTTCTTTCTAGAAAGTATTTGCTATAAAATTTTCATTTGCTACATAATTATATAATATACATTTGAGTAAATAAAACGTATTTAATACTTCACTCGGCGAATACACGACCAGAAATAAAGCCGTAAAGTATCGAAACGGTTTCAATCGATGTTCTCAGTGAATCTCGGGTTATAAATGCGCAGAAAGTACCGATGAAGCGGCTGTAGAGGAAAATGTTCCATTAATATGATGCCGATAGCATCTCAAATTGATCACAAGCATGTAAGCTTGACGTTATAACAATATACTTGTAACAATTTATATTTATTTGAAGTAGTATTTATTCTATTCTATTTGTGTTAATAAACAAAGCGAACGACGACAATAAGTCTCTTTATATTGAATTCTAATAACGATTATTTTTATTACTAAAGTTATTAAAATTAAGTGCCATTACATAAGAAAATTTATAGAAAAAATTAAAGAAATTGAATATTTTTGAAAGGATTGAAAGAATTCAAAAATCTATGTCTTATTGCCTATTTCAAAATGCCAGCAGTTTTCGGACATTTACAGCAAAACATAAACTTATTCAATAACTTTAAAGATAACAATTACAGTTCAATAAATATAACGAGTTGAAAATCCTATAACTCTACTCAAAATAAATTGTACTTTCTTAGAAATAATATTAGTATTGAAACTAAAAATACTGCAGAAAACTAATCAGCCGATGCACACGTTACTGCGAAGTGGCATTTAGAAGAACATTGTCTGCAAGCGTCCTGTCTAGGAGATATTATTAGCTATCCAACATTAAAAGGTATAAGATTGCTTTTACTTTATTTTTAGAAATATCATTATATACTTCTTGGAGTCAATAGCATTTGAACTGAAGGACGCTAAAGGTTAATTAAAATACATGTTTTTCCCAAGAAGTCAATTGGCAGTATGTGTTGTTTCTTCAGTATTTTTTATGAAATAGAAGGAACAAACGAGTATGCAGCCCATACTAATTGATAAGCTGCAGTAACTCAGTTACTGCTAAGAGGCCACCGCTGCTCATAAATCTGTAATCAACATTACATTCGGAGTTGGAATTGGCGTTGTAACCTTCTATAAGAGTTATTTCGTCACAACACGCTCAGGACATGAACAAAACAGCGCTTTGGAAAGCTGTTATTAGGTAGAAATAAGTGTGGCGGTAGTGCCTCCGATGTTGAACTACAATGGGTCTTATCAAATGTAATTTCAGGTTTTTTTCTGGTGGCCTTATTTTTATATTTGTAGTTATGTATACTCTGACATTTTCAATTTTTAACAAGGTATACGATATAACTCAAAATTGACGTTAATTCAGTTCATCACGTAACATTCTTTGTTATTACTAAATTGTATTAAATTGTGAGAAATTCGAAATTTGAAATTGCGATTTGCAGATTAATCGTTCGCCTTCGGCTTCCGTAGGAGCCGATGCGCACGCGCATATCGCACGGGCACGCAACACATTTCGGTAACGAATGACAGACGTGCCTTCCGGGAAAGTGAAATTCTTCATCAATTGCCATTAATTTATATAATAGTAGTTTCATTTTATGAATTGCAAATGCACCGATTATGTGAAAAGTTTGGTTGTAATAATTGGATAATAAGAGAAAATATAGGACCATTACCTACATAATATCTCTTGTGAGTTTTTCCCATTATCTTCATTTCCGTTCGTATACGCATACTTCCTATACGCATAATATAAATAAACTGCTTTTTATGTTTTAGTATTTTCAATTGCAAGCATATCTTGAGTTCATATGGCAGGTTAATCAATAAGTTTAGTGTTAAATGTAATCAATAATCAGATTCAAGACAATAATTGTTTAATTGAAATTCATGTACTTATTGCATTAGTGTGTTTATAGCTCGTAAATTGTGTGAATCTACGTCATCGTATTCATTAATAAATCACAGTAATCACACATAAAAATGCAAGTGATATTCATGATATTCATACATTCCTATACACGTTCAAATTCGGATAATATTATATCCACTAAATACATTAACGATAGCGCGACCAACGCCGATGCCAATTTACATAACTTTTGTATTTTGCAGCCGCATATGGATTTTCAAATTATAGTTTAAATATTCTCTGATTGATGTTTAAGTGCACATTCACACTTACCACTACACGTGGTCGCGAGTTCGCGACAAATTGTCGGCAAGCAGTGGCTACGTTGTAGCGTCGTGGCGACTACAAAACTGTGTCTTTGCTGTAGTGTTACCGAGTTCTTATACACGAAGTTGCTTGTTATTTCATTGTGGTTTCGATGTAAACAATTGACGATATTGCCAACATCGATACCACGATGAAATAACTGTTGATTATGACGGAAAAATAGTGCGTGTGAAACGATTTATGCACTTTTATACAAATTTTCACCCTCCCACGCAGTTTCGTTATGATGTGGCTTTTACAAAACTAATGGTAAGTGACCACTGCCCCATGGATATTTGTTACTAATATAAGATTTGTCTTACTTGTGGTAGATCAAATTGGTAGATTGGTAGATTGGTAGATTGCACCCCTGACTCTCTCTTCATTATGTCTCCCTTAGCGCATTTCTCCCTTATCACCCCTATCATGGCCACAGATTTGTTGCTACTTCTTGGAAATTAGTTACAACGCCTCGTATACCCTTACCACAACAATCACACCAGAACAAAAAAGCACTTAACACTGTTGTATATATTCGTAAATCGGTGCGGTGTAAGTGGTTTTAGAGTCAAATCACATAGAAGTTTTTAACGTGGTACGTGGGAATAGGCACTAAGTGTTCATTGTTGGTACATGTGGCGGTACCGTTGGCCACTCGCCAACACTCCGGCCTCAAATTGATTTTGCCACTGCCGTACCAAAACTCTTTGCCCGGCATGTATTAGGGCTGTTAATTAATTTTCATTTGCCACAAAATAACATAATATGGACCTGCGTATACTATCAACTAATTCACGTCGCTTAAACTGTAAAACAGTGTTTTTCAATCTTTCCCATGGCATTTTCTTTAATATGTGTAACAAATATTTAGCAACCCCCTACTGTTAGGTTTTCCAAGTTGTATTTTGTAGTTTATGATACCAACATGAAAGTTGATGTTATAATACATAATTAAGTAGTTACAAATATCACTTAATTAACTTGTTTTACTAAAATATGGTAAAAAATTTATATTATTTTGAAATGATAACTCATGATCTCATTATAGGGGGTTTGTGATAAATTGACAACCATAGGGCGAACTACACTGAAAAACACTATACCTATAGAGAATCAATATCGAAGATGTACTTATGTTTAACCTTAATTCTGTAATTATTTAACGTAATAACATGATTATTTAATACAAGGAAACGTATGAGTAATCCTGCATAGATACTAATATACATACATAATATACTTATTTATATTGAATGCTTATCCATAAAATTACTCATAATGTACGTAATTTTCAATAACTCCTAATAACAGTGTGGACGTGAACATTTAAACGTACGTATGTACGTATGTACTCATATGATGTAATTGTTAATTTTCATTGACGTAATATTAGTCATTTGAATTTATAAAACCCTGTTTTGAAGATAGGTACATATTAACATCAACTTGATGAGGTAACACAACAGACTTCGATTTAAAGACTCTTGAAACAAAAATCGATCTATAGAGCTGTATCTAATTCTATCTGTAAACTGTGTTACATCAATTTTCTACTTATTTCAGACTCTGCATACTTATATTTAAGTTCTATAATGTTCTTCTTTTGTTCTTGAGACAGAAATCATCAAAAGGTACTTGCCGTCATAGGAGCTGTCCCCGGATTGTATGGGATTCCTAGCTACTGAAACCTCCTGGTGGCCGTCTTAAACGCTGCGATGAGGACCCTGAGATCTTCGAAACAACGCAACCGGAGTCCTCTGAGCCCTTAGGGCTCTATCTAGGTAAGCAATTGAGCCAACCACATTATCTGGTGTTCACGACGACATGCCGCCATTCTTCCCGGGGACCCTGGCCTCTTTTAGTAGCCTTTTTTATAGTTTGGAATGCTTGATCAGGTGAAATGACTGATTTTAAATGGCTATTCTGGTCCCGTTACTACAGGGACGCCACGCCGCCGGGCGTTATCTACGCCCGCGGCATCCAATTATCCACGTAATATATCTTTTATAGCATGAAACTATCGTATCTAGTTCGACTGATGCAGTTGGTACAGTCAATCATGATTTTATAAAAAAATATGTATCACGACGAACCCATCCTTGTTTACATAAAATCGAATATAGTCAATAATTATGTACCTATATATTGTAGTGCACACTTGGCAGGTAGTTACTACAAATTATTAACTTGTGCGGTACTAATTTGAATGCAATGTTTTGGCGGATACTCTTTTTTATTTTCTCTAATACCTATGTTTTAGTAAAATTAACTTTATACCCCTTTACCGATAGCGTTTGTATCCTGTGGTCATGACCAACATTATAGCGAGCAGAAAAGATAAATGAAATATCCACATAGGTACTTATTTTAGGAAACCAACTAATAATACTTTGTAAAGTGTACATAAAAATAGCATTTCTTGTTTTTTCATTTCACTTACTTCATAAACACAATAGAAGCCACTAGTATCTAACTACAAACAAATGTTAAAGTAGTAAAATGCCTTATGGCCACTGGAACATCTAAGGGCAGTCACAGGTGAGTTGCCGCCCCTTAGGACTAAGTTGGGACACTTCCAATAATTATGTCTCCCATCGAACTAGAACACTGAGAACCCCTATTAACCTATACCCAACAATGGACTTCGAAGGGCGTATGGATGAATTATTAACTACAGGAATAAAATAGGTTGCACTAAACTATATCCTTCCCATAAATATCAATTTTATAAGGTTTATCAAAATCATGATAAAAATGATATCCATATTATTTTCGTTTATTACAAGTCGTCGCCTTACAACGCCATCTGTAATCAGTTAATAAGAACGAGAGAGTTTATAGCAATGTATACTAGATGGCGTTGTCGTAGAAGATCTCAAATGGCAAGTTAAATATTTCTTAATTTATAATGCTTATACATAATGAATTGCGGTACTTAGATATTGTCAATTCATTTAATTATCATTAGGTATATAAAGTTTAAAGATTCGTTTCATGATTGGTACGAGCATCCGATAAACACGCCGAAAAAATAATATGGCAACATCGATAAAACTTCAAATTTGAATTTTGTTTGAACGATTCATTTATAACGTTCGTTAGCCAAACACTCAATTATTGAGTAACTATTGATATATTTTTTAAATTATTGACGAGTTTTTACAAGGTTTTGTGTTAAAAACAGTACTATTATTGTGAACAATTGTTTCGTGATTTATTTTATGTGTGTTGTGCCGATATGGCTTCCGAAAAAGGATGCAGGAAGGACAAAAATCAAAACATCCAAGTTTTTGTGCGACTGAGGTAAGTTTGCTTTTAAATTACAAAATCATTTCCGTTGTACGTTATACTACATGTAACAAGTATCTAACTTATTTTCCATATATTTTTTAAAATTATCGTTATGTATAGGAAATTTTGTAGCCATTATTTACACTCATGGCTTTATAGATTTATCTTTGAACAAATCTAGTGTAACAGTAGTAATTTTGATGTAGATCTTTAGCAAGTAACGCTTATTATATAGCATAAACATTATAATAATATAGTATGTATCTAGTGTAGTTAAATAATTCGACATTTCAATTATTTCCATACAGTTATCCTCGTTTCGTTATCATATCAAAAAAGGTTAAAAATAACCACAAACATGATTTATGGCACCAAATATCTCCTTCTGTATTTGTAATGAGAGTGTGAAGGCACAACCAATGTTATTTATTACGTTAAAATAGGCTACAAGCATGCAGTGCAACTGATGGTAAGTGGTTACTGTCCATAGACATTTGTGAACAACTTCACATACAATGGAATCTATCCCAGGCTGGCCTCAGCCATGTTATTGCGCCGGCGAATTCACATATTTAGTGGCCCGAGTGAGTCACACATTTGGCGCATCAGACAAGTCACACATTGACTCCTTTATCAGTTTAAATATGTATTAAATGCAAGATGTTGTAGACATCTGTTGGCGTCCAGGTCACCCCTGGAGCCCTGTTCCCCAGGTGACCACACGGATCACCCGACCCTAAAACCAGAGATGATTCTCACAGAAGTCAATCACAGATGCAATTAATATGAAGGTCCCCTTATTTGAAAGTGAGCTTCGAACCACAACCTTCCTCTAAAATGCAATAACTGCTTCATGCTATAAGTATGGCAATTGTACCTCCATGCTTGACCTCATTTTGCCACCTTGAAACTTAATGATAAAATGCCAAAAAAGTAGGTATTAGTTACTACTAATAACACATCAAATTTGTTAATATTATTATAAATTTATGATTTTTGTTGGACTAATACAAATTGCAAAAAATATTGTATTCGTAAGCATCTGCTGTAGTAGATAAAATACTGTATTGCAGCTTTTTACACATATCCCGAGAAAAACCGTAAGAGTATGTACAATTACGTTAATATTGTTAATAATTAATAATAATCGTTTTTTAAATAATCCTCTTACAAACAATCTCGACAATGTCTAGTAAATATAATGTTTGTGTTATGTTACTCTGCTATTATTGTATGTCCAACTCCTTACTAGAGATAATATTTAGTCATTATTACGGAAGGGGGATGAATTAGATATTTAGAGTAGTGTGGGATTCAGTACACTGAGAATTGTTCTACTGCTTTATCTCAGAACTCCAGGGTAAAACCACAAAAAAACTTCTAACTTCTAATAGTCTTAGGCAATAATTTGACTTCTATTCCCATAAATGAGTATTAACTAAGTTCAGCCAGTTGATAGCTTTGAATAGTTACAGAAAAAATAAAACTGTTCTGGTGTTCAATAAGTTTAAATTCTGTCAATGTTGAAATTTAACCAATCACACATATTAATATTTTTAACATGTAACGCGTACTCACAATATGTTTCTTAATTTTACCGATATTTCGACCCACTTGCATGCGTCATGTGTCATGTATAGCATTATTAAAATGTATCAATTCTGAAATAATACCAGTCTAAAATCATAATATAACCCATCACAATTTCTTTCCAGACCGCTAAACCAACGCGAGCGCGACATAAAGTCCCTGGGCGTCGTGGAGGTCGTGAACGGTCGCGAGGTGGTGGTGCGCCAGTCGCAGCAGACCTCGCACACCAAGCGGTTCACCTTCGACAGGGCCTTTCATCCATCTGCTAAGCAGGTAAGCTGTAATCTCGAAGGTTGTAGAACTTCATGTAGTTTGACTCGAGTTGCACCACTGCTACATCTATTTCTGCCTTACAACAGCAATGTCATGCGCAGCTGTGTTCTGGTGTCAAGGGTGTGGTAAGGGAGACATGCTTATCCGAGGCATTCCAACTTACTCCTCAAGGGTAGCAATGCAACTGTGGCTGACGTCAGATAGGACTGTGATCTTATCTGGGGTTGATTACTGATGTTCATGGGTGGCAGTGGTCACTCACCATCGGATGGGCTGCATGCTCGTTTGCTACTGCTATAACATAAACAAAATATATATAACCGGTATATAAAAATATCTTCATGAATATCTTCATATAAAGTCAACCTTTTTTGTGTCTTTGTTGTATAGCATGACAAAAAAATACATCTGATGTCTTAATTCATTCATCATTTAGTTTTTATCTAACCTAGGTTTTAAATTTAAAACCTCTGCTTGTTGAATTGATTTGGTAACCACTGAGCCACCACTGATTGTTGTGATTGTTTTCTAAAATTATAAGGCATGTAGGTTCTTTCTATTGCCCTTTAAAGTTAGAATCCCTTCCCTTCCATGTCCCTTCAATGTTCAGGTAAAACTACTACATATATACTTTCGAAAATCCAATATGTGTGTAGGACTCAAACTGCATGCGAAATCTGGCAGGCCCCCAATCATTTAGGTCACTATTATTCTATATTTATCTGCAAATTGTTATTATGTTAAATCTGTGTAAAACATTTACTCAATTTAATATTTGTGCACTTGACATTTGCTTCCTTTAACGACCCTTCATATAATTTCCAGGTGGAAGTGTACCAAGAGGTGGTTAGTCCTCTCATCGAGGAGGTTCTAAATGGCTACAACTGTACGGTGTTCGCGTACGGGCAGACGGGCACCGGAAAGACCCACACCATGGTGGGGGAGAGCACATCCAATGAGACTACGTGGCAAAATGTGAGTGTTAGGAACAGATTATTGTGGTGTGGGATTGCGTGCATTCCACTGATAGCGTTCATTCATC
>DWNY01001531.1:0-12481 GCA_018250635.1 Telegonus apastus
AAATGTAATCATTTTTATTTTTATAATACAATGAAAGTAAAAATTATAGATGTACTTAATTATAAATTACGTTTACAGAAGCACCGGCGGACGAAGTGACGCCTTGTCAACCTTCACCATGCGGCCCTAATGCTATTTGCAAAGAACAATCAGGAACCCCGTCGTGTTCTTGTATGCCAAACTTCTTCGGATCTCCACCGTACTGTAGACCAGAGTGCACTATAAATAGTGAATGTCCGTCAAATAAGGCCTGCATTAATCAAAAATGTACAGATCCTTGCACAAACGCTTGTGCTGTTAACGCACAGTGCAGCGTAATAAGCCATACGCCAACATGTTTCTGTAACCAGGGCTACACCGGCGATCCGTTCATAAAATGTTACATTGAACAAGATATTGTTCCGGAAATATCTACGCCTTGTGTACCTTCACCTTGCGGACCTAATGCAGAGTGCAGAGAGCAGAACAGGGCTGGCTCGTGCAGTTGTCTACCAGATTACATCGGTAATCCGTACGAAGGATGTCGCCCGGAATGTACTATCAATACAGACTGCCCACCGAGTAGAAGCTGCATCCGTAATAAGTGTCAAGATCCATGTCCAGGAACTTGTGGCCCTGTAGCGACTTGTACTGTAGTAAACCATCTACCGATGTGCTCTTGTCCATCTGGTTATACTGGGGACCCATACCAACGTTGTAATATCTTAGTAGGTCAGTAAATCAGTCAAACTTGTAATTTTTATAGTGGTTTCATTCGAACTTGTTTAGTTGTCATTTACTTAACTTATTTACATGGTTAATGTTTAGAAGGATTTCTTGTATGAAATAATAATTTATCATTGCAGAACCAGTACCCGAAAAAACTACGCCTTGCGTTCCAAATCCTTGTGGACCAAACAGTGTATGCCGTCCAGCAAATGGCCAAAGCGCGTGTTCATGTATGCCAAACTATGTAGGCTCCCCACCTTCGTGTAGACCAGAATGCACATCCAGTTCAGAATGTTCATCAGACAAAGCCTGCGTTAACCAGAAATGTACTGACCCTTGTCCCGGACATTGTGGAAGTAATACTGAGTGTAGAGTTATAACACACAGCCCGATTTGCACTTGTGGAGCTGGATTTACAGGAGATCCGTTCACTCGTTGTTATCCACTACGTATGTATTTATCTCGTAAGCAAAATTGTAACATAACTGTTTTGTTACTAAACAAAGTTATTAAAAACTTACTTCAATTCCAGCGCAAATAGAGTACATACCAGAGCCACAAAGAGATCCTTGTGTGCCAAGTCCCTGCGGCGAGAACGCTGTTTGTCGTGATCTTAATGGCGCACCATCGTGTACGTGCCTGCCTAATTTCCAAGGTCTTCCTCCAAACTGTCGCCCAGAATGTGCGATTAACCAAGACTGTCCATCGAACATGGCGTGTATTAATATGAAGTGTCGCGACCCTTGCCCTGGTAGTTGCGGTCAGAATGCCGTGTGTACTGTATTTAACCATCTTCCGGCCTGTACTTGCTCTCAAGGCTTTACTGGAGATCCTTTCACACTCTGCCAAGTGGTCATTCCGGAAAGAGGTAAGTTTCATTATTACACATTGTTTATTATTTCCCTGTATTGTTGTGGAGAGGTACCATTGCTCAGCATTAGCACATATAAAGAGCTATATGTCTTAATATAATCTATTTAGCTGTCGATTTTCTTATATAAACTATTTTTTTTTTTTGCTTTCAGACGTATTACCGCAAGATCCTTGCAATCCATCGCCTTGCGGTTTTAACGCAGAATGTAGAAATGGAATTTGTACTTGTTTAGCAGATTACACAGGAGATCCATATTTCGGTTGTAAGCCGGAATGTGTGTCAAATATGGAGTGCTCTTTTGACAGGATTTGCTCTAAAAACAAATGCGTCAATCCTTGTCCAGGTATTTGTGCACCAAACGCTGAATGTAATGTTTATAATCACGTTCCGATTTGTACGTGTCCAGAAGGAATGTCTGGAAATGCGTTTACTGAATGTCACAGAATTGAAGGTAAGATAATAATAGTTATCCTTAAATGTTTATTATTGGGCTTAATATAAATAGTTGATATGTAATAGAGATTACTAGCTATACGATGTAATTTATTCTTACAGTTATTCAAGTACAACCATGCAACCCTAGCCCATGTGGACCCAACAGCCAATGCAGGGCAATAAACAACCAGGCTGTATGCTCTTGCTTGCCAACATTTATCGGAAGCCCCCCATCTTGCCGACCAGAGTGTACCATTAGTGCCGAGTGTCCCTTGAACGAAGCGTGCAACAACCAAAAGTGTATAAATCCATGTATCGGTACTTGTGGATATGGTGCTAGATGCGAAGTGGTTAATCATAATCCAATTTGTTCCTGCCCGGTAAAATATACCGGAGATCCATTCACGAGGTGTATACCTGAAGGTAAATATGAAATAGAAAAAATAAAACTTCTATAGTTTAGCCGATTTCCTAAAGGAAAAAGTTTATCTAATTGTCACGTATATTTTTAATACATATTTTTGTGTAATACTAAAATTAATCATTTTTCAGTTTCAGTGTCGTTGCCACCCATCGATCCTTGCACGCCATCTCCATGTGGACCGTACTCCGTATGCAAAGTAATTGGTGAATCGCCTTCATGCACTTGTCAACCAGACTACACTGGGGCCCCTCCCAACTGTCGGCCAGAATGCGTCAGTAATTCAGAATGTCCTAGCAATTTGGCATGTGTTAATCAGAAATGTAAGGACCCATGTCCAGGAAGTTGCGGTTATAACGCAGACTGTAAAGTTGTCAGTCATGCACTGATTTGTTCGTGTCCTTATGGGCAAACTGGGGATCCCCTTGTTTCCTGTAATCCAATTAGAGGTAATGTATTATCTTTTTATGTGTTTAATGTAATAATATAATTTGAATTTATTACTAATTTCACTCTCATTTGTTGTAGAATCTGTCATAGAGTATTCCTCGCCATGTGAACCGTCACCGTGCGGACTTAACGCCGAATGTACTGAAAGGAACGGCGCTGGCTCTTGTAAATGTGTTGAGAATTACTTTGGAAATCCATACGAAGGTTGTCGTCCGGAATGTGTTATTAACAGCGATTGTAGCCCAACTTTGGCATGTATTCAAAATACATGTAAAGATCCATGCCCAGGCATATGTGCACCGAATGGCATTTGCCAGGTCGTCAACCATCTGCCGTCTTGCTACTGCCCACCGGGACTCACAGGAGATGCTTATAGATTCTGTGTACAGAAAACTGAAGGTACTTTCTATTTTCTATGTACTTGTTTATCATTACTTTAATATACATCATGACGTTATTTTGCAATTGACTAAAAAATATTTTCAGATATTGTGAAATCTACACCTTGCACGCCATCGCCATGCGGTCCTAATAGTCAGTGCCGTGAAGTTAATTCTCAAGCAATATGCAGCTGTCAGGAGAGTTTTATGGGCACTCCACCTAACTGTCGGCCTGAATGCACTATCAATAGCGAATGCGCAAGCGATAAAGCCTGCATAAACCGCAAATGCGTAAATCCATGTGTGGGACAGTGTGGCAGAAATGCGAACTGTCGAGTGTTTGCACATAACCCAATATGCTCGTGCCAGGAACGCTACACGGGTGATCCGTTTACGAATTGTATGCCAAGTAAGTGACAATGGAAAACTAATGTAACTAAAATGTAACGCAAATTTATTAAATATAAATACATAATACTAATAAAAATATTAATATTTCAGTTGCTGTATCGATACCCTCGCTACCGCAAGAAATAAACCCCTGCATTCCATCACCTTGCGGACCGAATTCTCAATGTGAAGTATATGGCGGCAATGCTCGCTGTACTTGCTTACCAAACTACATAAGCACTCCACCGCGGTGTAGACCAGAATGTACTATCAACTCTGAATGTAGTGCAGTCACGGCATGTATTAATAACAAATGTGCAGATCCGTGCCCTGGTGCTTGTGGAAATAACGCCCAATGTAACGTCAATAATCATTTGCCAATATGTTCTTGTATGCCAGGATTTTCAGGAGACCCATTCGTAAGCTGTGTAATATTAGCAATAGGTATGTATAATGGTTGCATTGCAATGGTTAACATCATTGCACAAAAAAGTGTTGTAAATCGTGGTAATAAATTAAACACTTATGTATATTATTACAGAATCAGAACCGGTTGACCCTTGCTCTCCATCTCCATGCGGTTCAAATACTGTATGCCAGAATGGCATCTGCACGTGTATTCCGGAATACAATGGCGATCCATACTTCGGATGTAAGCCAGAGTGCGTACTGAACTCGGACTGCCCTAGGGACAAATCGTGTATAAGAAATAAATGCAAAGATCCCTGCATTGGTGCTTGTGGAAGTGACGCTATTTGTGAGGTCTTCAATCATATACCCATGTGTTCTTGCCCTGCTGGATTCACTGGATCACCATTCCACTACTGCTCGAAAGTTACAGGTACGATTCGACATCAATAATGTTTGCCAATAAATAATTTGTACTATGCCATGAGTGTGTTAATATAATAATGTTTTTTATTATTATTTTAGAAGTTGCCGTGCCTACTAATCTATGCCAACCGTCACCTTGTGGACCTAATAGTCAGTGCAGAGAAGTAGGAGGGCATGCTGTTTGCGTCTGTGTCCAAGGTTATATTGGCAGTCCTCCGAACTGCCGTCCCGAGTGCACAGTGAGTTCCGACTGTCCGTTGAGCCAAGCATGCTCCAACCAAAAATGTATTGATCCATGTCCAGGAGCTTGCGGACGGCACACACATTGTATTGTCGTCAACCACAACCCAGTGTGCTCTTGTTTAACCGGTTATTCTGGCGATCCATTCACAGCGTGTCAATTAATACGTTAGTATTTTTACGATTTAAATCCTTTGTCCTATTTTTTTCGTCTTCCTAACTTGTATACTAATAATGACTTATGTTTCAGCTGCCATTCCACCTGAAAAAATAAATCCATGCTTACCGTCACCATGCGGGCCCAATTCAGAATGTGTAGAAAATGGCGATAACGCAGAATGCAAATGTATGTCCGAGTTCATAGGATCACCACCACAATGTCGACCAGAATGTACCAGTAACACCGACTGTGCGACAACCATGGCCTGCATTAATAGGAAATGTCGAGACCCTTGCGCCGGATCGTGTGGTTTGAATGCGGAATGTAGAGTTGTCAGCCACACACCAATATGTTTATGTCAAAACGGTTATACAGGGGACCCATTCATTCAGTGCAAAATTGAAGTTTCTTACTCTTTACAAGAGCGTCCAACGCCCTGTGTACCTTCTCCATGCGGTGCCAATGCTGAATGTAGAGAACAAAGCAATGTTGGATCGTGCACATGTATACCAGGTTACTTTGGAGATCCTTACGTCGCATGTAAACCAGAATGCGTGCAAAATTCTGATTGTGCATCAAACATGGCATGCCATCAAAACAAATGTCAAGACCCGTGCCCCGGCACATGCGGCTTAAACGCTTTATGTAATGTCGTCAACCATATACCCAGCTGCAGTTGTCCAAACGAATATCATGGAGATCCATACAGAATCTGTACATTTAAACCACATGGTAAGATTTCAATGTTCTTATTTTTTGTTTCTTTAATTAAATTTTATAATATTAGGTAAAAAATATACTCAATTGAAATGTATTTGTTACAGCTGAAATAATAGATCCATGCAATCCTTCACCTTGTGGACCCAATAGTCGATGTAAACCCACAAATAATGTAGCAATTTGCAGTTGCTTAAATGGTTATCAAGGTTCCCCACCAGATTGTCGACCAGAATGTGTTACAAGTTCGGAATGCCCATTGGACAAAGCATGCGAAAACCTAAAATGTATATCACCATGTCCTAAAGGGTGTGGCAAAAACTCAGAATGTAGAGTAATTAAACACAATCCGATCTGTTCCTGCGCACAGGGCTTCACAGGAGATCCCTTCACTGTATGTTATGCAATTATAGAAACAGAACCCATCCTGAAGGAACCAGTCAATCCGTGCGTACCCTCACCTTGCGGACTTAACGCGGAATGTCGAGATATCGGTGGTATACCGTCATGTACTTGTATTCCTGGATTCTTTGGCAGTCCACCGAACTGCAAACCGGAATGTGTTGTAAATAGTGATTGTAGCAATGACAAAGCTTGCATGAATATGAAATGCCAAAACCCATGTCTTGGTTCTTGCGGTTTGAATGCACTGTGCAGTGTTGTTAATCATGTGCCCATGTGCTCGTGTCCCAATGGATATCAAGGTGATCCATTTGCCGTATGCAACATTAAACCACCAGGTTTGTGTTCACTTTTTAAATGTTTCAGTTTTACTTAACTGTGTGACGAAAAAAAATTTTAACCATGTGTCTTATTTTAGAACCCCCTCAGAAGATTGATCCATGTCATCCATCGCCTTGTGGAGCTAATGCGCAATGTAATAATGGTGTATGCACATGCTTACCCGAATATCAAGGAGACCCATACTTTGGATGCCGTCCAGAGTGCGTACTCAGCACGGACTGTCCTCTCGACAAAGCATGCTTACGCTCCAAGTGCGTGGACCCATGCCGAGATATGTGTGGATTTGAAGCCGAATGCAACGTTTACAACCACGTCGCTGTGTGCAGCTGCCCCCGTGGCATGACAGGGAACGCTTTTGTTCAATGCACAAAAATAGAAAGTACGATTTATTATTATATTTTCATAGAATCACTAAAAATAAATGAACATGAGAAGTTACTATAATCAACAAATCTAATTTCAGAACCGGCAGCCAAGCCTTGCGACCCGTCACCTTGCGGTCCCAACAGTATATGCAGAGAAGTAAATGGCCAAACTGTTTGTTCGTGTCTTCAAGGTTTTATAGGCAATCCACCCAGCTGTAGGCCCGAATGCATTCAAAGTACTGATTGTCTACAATCTCAGGCGTGTATTAATAGGAAATGCCAAGATCCTTGCCCGGGCTCATGTGGACACAACGCCATATGTAACGTTAATAATCACAACCCTATTTGTTCATGTCCGCCAAGATACACCGGAGCTTCATTAATAAGATGAATTTGTAACATAATTTATCATTTTACAGTTCAATTAGAAGAGCCACCAAGTAATCCATGTGTACCATCACCCTGTGGACCGAATAGTTTATGCACACCTACTGGTGAATCTTATATTTGTACTTGTCAACCTACATTTGAGGGATCACCACCAAACTGTCGCCGGGAGTGCACAACGAGTGACGACTGTTCATCAGAAAAAGCATGTATCAATTACAAATGCGCCGATCCTTGCATTGGCTCGTGTGGTCTAAATACGATGTGTGCGGTGCGTCTTCACACTAGTATGTGCTCATGCCAAGATGGTTATACAGGCGATCCATTCACATCTTGTTACCGTATACCGCAAGTAATAAAACCCCTAGACCCTTGTCAACCATCACCTTGTGGCAGCAATGCTCGCTGCAAAATATCTACTAACGGCGCCGCAACGTGTGTATGTGAGACTGGCTACTTCGGCAATCCCTATGAGTCTTGCAGACCTGAATGTGTAGTTAACACCGATTGTCCATTTAACAAGGCCTGTCTCATGAATAAGTGTCAAGATCCGTGCCCAGGCGTGTGCGGTACAACAGCGCTGTGTCAAGTGATCAACCATTTACCATCTTGCACGTGTGCACCTGGATACACTGGTGACGCGTACACATATTGCCATGCAATCATCAGTGAGCCAAGTTTGTATATTTCTACAATTAATCGATATAATTTAATATCATATATTTCATAATGTAAATGTTAATTTTATTCTTTCATATTTTTAGCACCTAAACCTGTCAATCCGTGTTCACCTAATCCTTGTGGGCCTAATTCAATATGCAAGGACAATAATGGCTTAGTATCATGTTCATGCATGCCAGAATATTTCGGAGCTCCACCTAGTTGCCGCCCACAATGTACTGTGAACTCTGAATGTGAACCAACTAAGAGTTGTGTACGTCAAAAGTGTGTAGACCCATGTATTGGCGCATGCGGACTCGACGCCGAATGTCGGGTTGTAAACCACGCACCGATTTGCACTTGCCGCCAAGACTACGTTGGAGATCCATTCATAAGATGTACCGTTATTGAAAGTAAGATATAAATTTACTTTTACATCTATTTTACGCACAGCATTACTTTGAGCAACAGTTAAAATATCTTTTAAATTTCAGAATTGCCGTCTCCAGAAATCAATCCTTGTTCACCGTCTCCATGCGGACCCAATTCGTTGTGTCAGGTGGTCAATAAAATACCAATGTGCACTTGTTTGGAAAATTATATGGGATTACCTCCAAACTGTAGAGTAGAATGTACCGTTAATTCGGACTGTCCAAGTGCCAAGGCATGTATAAATTACAAGTGTCAAGACCCCTGTCCCGGATCGTGTGGTATTCAGACAGTATGTCAAGTGTACCAACATTCTGCTATATGCAGTTGTATGGAAGGATACACAGGAAATCCGTTCGAAAACTGTTACATTAAAGAGCATATAGGTGCGTACCTGTACACTACATATTTCTTTCATTATGTTGCCTGTAGGTTTTATATAAAAATTTAAATAAAATGTTGACATTTATATTCCAGAACCCGTACCTGCCGTATATGATAATTGCAACCCAAGTCCCTGCGGAGCTAATGCTGATTGCGTCGACGGCCGCTGTACTTGCAGGCCAAATTACTTTGGTAACCCGTACATGAGCTGTCGCCCCGAATGCACTCACAATTCAGACTGTACACAGAATCTCGCCTGTGTCAATAATAAATGCATTAATCCGTGCGTTAACTTGTGCGGACAAGGAGCAATATGTGAAGTCTACAACCATATTCCTATGTGTAGTTGCCCATTAAACACGACAGGAAGTCCATTCTTCTCTTGTACTCCAGCGACAGGTAAATTATCCAGTAATAAAGTGATTTATAAGATGTAAACATTAGCTCAGTTTACATACGTTTGTATTTTTAAATCAAATGTCATTCTTTACAGTTCCTGAAAAGAAGAACCCATGTGAACCATCTCCATGTGGTCTATACAGCACATGTCGCATAATATATGATCAAGCTACTTGTTCCTGCTTAACTGGCTACATTGGAGTTCCACCTTCCTGTAGGCCAGAGTGTTTGGTGGATTCAGATTGCACAAGCTTACTATCATGTTCGAATCAGAAATGTGTTGATCCTTGCCGCGGTTCTTGTGGCCTCGATGCTGAATGTAGGGTTCACTATCACAAACCTATATGCTATTGTCGAAATGGGTACACAGGGGATCCGTTTACGCAATGTAGAGTTATCCAACGTAAGTATTCTTTGATCAATAATGACGATAGTTATTTTAAGTAAGCCTACTAATATTTAGTTTTAAATCATATTCTCATGTCGCTTAAAAATCTTCATATCTCATCATAGGTTAAAATCTCCTTATATTTTACATATCCATATTTTTTCTAAAGTAAGGTAAGGTAATCTTCATATTTAAATTAATTTTGTTCTGTATGTATTTTGTTACAGTATTATTAATTATTATTCGCTTAATTTTATAAAGTTCCTCTTTTTGTTTTCAGGTGAACCGGTAGAAAAGAAATCGCCATGTGAACCATCGCCTTGTGGTCCTAACTCATTATGCAGAGTTGTGGGTGAATCCCCCTCCTGCTCTTGTGTTAGTGGTTACATTGGAGCGCCTCCATATTGCCGACCAGAATGTATCTCAAACAACGATTGCAGTTCTGATAAATCATGCATTAACACCAAGTGTTCTGATCCATGCGTTGGCGCTTGTGGACTGAATGCAGAATGTCGTGTCATAAGCCACTCACCTCAATGTAGATGTCAAGTCGGATACGAGGGAGACGCATTTGATAGTTGTTATGCCGTAAAAGGTAATTTAATATTTTTAATAACGTAAAGAGAACTATAAAGATATAGTACGGTTCTGCCTAGGTACCACCAGTTCTTTCGTTTCGGTGGACGGGTGTAGATGCTGACTGGGTTACTTATGAGGTAACCGTCTTAGTCCTCAGTTGTCGCAATACATCTATGATCGTAGATGACCTAGAGTCGGGTAAAGATGGTCAGCGGCCACTTGCCATCAGTTAAATTGCTTGCTCGTTTGCCAATACAATCTTATGAAAAAGTAATAGATTTAAACTTTATTAATGATCTTAATTGTTCTATATATTTTCAGCTCCACCACCAAAACCAACAATCGTAAGGCCATGCTCTCCAAACCCATGCGGTCCAAACGCAATATGTCAAGAGCGCGATAATGCTGGAAGCTGCATGTGTCTTAACGGATACTTCGGCAATCCCTACGAGGGATGCAGGCCGGAATGTCTTCTTAGTTCTGACTGTACACAAAATCTTGTTTGCATCAACAATAAGTGTCAAGACCCATGCCCCGGGCTTTGTGGAACAAATGCTCAATGCCAAGTAGTTAACCATGTTCCGAAGTGTATTTGCTTGACACCTTTCGTGGGAGATCCATATAACCAATGTATTATAAGAGAAGGTAATTATCTCTTAATACAACCATCAATATTAAGCCTCCATTCAAATAAATTACCTATTTTTTCATTAATCAAGTAATTTTGAGATAATGTAATAGCAAATAACACATGTTTATAATTATATTACAGAAAAACCAACAAAACCATGCAGTCCTTCGCCATGTGGACCCTATAGCACATGTCAACCTATAAATAATCAAGCTTCGTGCACTTGTTTGCCGGAATATTCGGGAAGCCCGCCTAATTGTCGCCCAGAATGTGTTACAAATTCGGAATGTCCATTAAATAAGGCATGCGTCAAACAAAAGTGTATCGACCCTTGTATTGGTACCTGCGGAGAGAACGCAGAGTGTCGGGTACACCGTCATAGCCCTTATTGCACATGCCTCTTAGGTTTTACTGGAGATCCATTTATTAGATGTACGGAGGAAATCAGAGTACCAGAAAAACAAGCTTCGCCATGTGAACCTAGCCCCTGTGGTCCATTCTCTATCTGCAGAGAGTTTAACGGATCGCCTATGTGTAGTTGCAAACCAGGGTACATGGGGGTTCCACCGCGATGCGCTCCAGAATGTTCTATTAATGAAGATTGTCCGAACAACAGAGCGTGTCTCCGAGAGAAATGCGTAGATCCGTGCATAGGCTCTTGTGGAGCGAATACGGAATGCCGAGCAATGAATCACCTCGCTATTTGCACTTGTATACCTGGATTCCGGGGCGATCCCTTCGTAGGCTGTAATATTGTCAGAGGTAATTAGGTTAACATATAAAGTTTTATAATTTTTCTGTCTTTATTTAATATGTATAATATGACAGTAGTCTTTTACGTTTAAATACATTTATTTCTCAAAAGATTTTACAAAAATCACTTACAGAGAAATTACAATAATTTACAATAACATAAAATATTTAGCAGATTAGCGTAGTGTGTGCTGTAATGCGGGTAGATTAAAGTTAACAAATCTCAAGCTGTAGAAAAAATGCGTATGCGTTGATAATTATTGATTAAGGCCTATGTGATGTTAATAGAAAAAATAGGTAGGTTAGGTTATTTATTTTACGGAATTAAGGCATGAATAATGCTAACGATAATTTCATTTCAGAACCTGTACCACCGCTGTACGAAGAACCATGTGCTAATAATCCTTGTGGAATAAATGCAAGATGTGATAATGGAACTTGTTCCTGCATCCCTGGCTATCACGGAAACGCTTACATTGAATGTCGGCCCGAATGTACCAGTGACAACGACTGTCAGAAACAACAAGCTTGTATTAACTACAAGTGTATCAACCCATGTAAGGACGCCTGCGGCATTGACGCGGTGTGTAACGTATACAACCACATCGCCATCTGTGAATGTCCAGCACCACTTAAAGGAGATCCATTCATTGCTTGTCAACGAGTTTTAGGTAAGGAAAGTCTTATTTTGTCTTGCTATCATCCATATCACCCTTCAAACTAGAAGACAGCAACGCTGAACTTTGTTGTTATAAGGCACAAATAGGGGTAGCGGTGGCCTTCGGAGTTGAACCACAAAGAGTGGTACACATGTGTAATACGGAGAACTGATATTAATTCGTAAAAATGTAACTTTTATGCTGAAATGTCAACATCCGAAAACATAACCACTTATTTACATAAAAATTTTGGTACTCAATGTATCATTTCAATTCAAACGTAAAGAGGAAATTTAGTTATTTCAAAATTTGTAAGATAGTTGGTGAGTAGTGAATTCGTCCTAATTTTTATTATATTTGCTTCATAGAACCGATCGTAACTGATCCTTGCACGCCGAACCCCTGCGGGCCCAATACAATATGCCGTGCTGATGGTACAGTAGCACACTGTTCGTGCCGACCGCCTATGTATGAGGAGCCGCCCGCGTGCCGAC
>DWNY01001532.1:0-12481 GCA_018250635.1 Telegonus apastus
TATTTTAATTACTGTGCAATTAAATACTCCATAAATTCTTTAGTATTATTAATGATTTATGTTTAAATACGCATATTACTACTGTCCTCAATAAAGTGAAAAATGTAGACTCTTAACTTTGTCATCATACGCTAATGTTTTCATATTTCTTTTCAGTCAAAATCAGAAGTACAATACTCAAGAAACAAAATGAATGAGATAGCATTACAAGCACGGAATGCCTACGAGTCATCGGCGAAATATAAAGATCATCTCGTAAGTACTGCTATACTTAGATATTATTTTAAGTATTTTTGATTATTCATAATAGCCGTGGCCGGTATAAAAACTCTACCAAACGCATATATTAGAAACAATGTACCTGATAAAAAATATGCAGAGAGTTACAAATGGTTGATCTATCATAAAATCATTTATATATACGCAATATAAATCACCAACATTTATTTAGAACAATTAGAACCCATAACCATGAGTATAACCATTTAGGCAGGTCGTTAATATTATATAACAAACATCTAATAAGCATTATTACATCGGTCTATAATTGGTAGTACCTATAATAATAGGTAATCGAAAACTTCTAATAAAATTGTTCGTTCGCTTTCATTGATGAATCGAGTCGGGTGACGAGACAATCGCGACGTAGTATTCGCGGTCGCATCGTTATGCCCGCCGCGTCGCTCTAAATGAACGGACGCAGCCTGCGACCGACCAATACCAATAAAACTTCAAACTAAGGACATCGCTGCATACCTTTAGGGCTTAATGTGATTTTATCAATTTATGAATGAAAGTGTCTGTAGTACCTACTCACTATCACGCCTACATTGACGCGATGCGACGTAAGACTTACAGTAGGTACATATTATATCTATGCACCTTTGGCGATTTCGTCGGCGCGACCAGAAAGTTTCACACGAAATTTCATCCATTAACGATTCCTCGCGTGCACGTTTTTAGCGCCGTTTTCTCACCGCGTCGGATGGCGTGGAAGAGAGATTGCATCGACGCGGGCGCCGCCGGTTTTGCGTCTGTACGTCCGGCCACGGTCGCTTCCTCCCTTTTAATTATAATTTTGTACTGCGTTTATATGTGACGCCACGTCGGCACATCGCCCTCTTCAATTTCCAACATAGTTCGAACCCCTCAATTATGTCCGCATCGAAAATTTTGACGCACCATACAAAGCTCCATCAGAAACCTCTCGGAAACGCCAAACATCAATTTGCATCGAATGGAGCACACTTAATAAATCAATAGTTTTAAGAATCGATTTAAGACAATTCTGTCAGTTCGATCCCAGGAATATAATATTTCCGAATCGGAAGTAAGGTGGCCCGATCAACGAGCAATAATGCGATGTCGCTGTCGCGCCTCGAATCATTTATGGATGACCCTCTACCATTGTGTTTTGTGGTATCGTCGTCCGAGACCGTGCGTATACATTTCTATTGAAGTTGATAATGTCAGCGTGTGATTGAGTGTCGAGCGGTCAATGGAGGAGGAACAACGAATTGATTTCGATTTAACTCGTCGTGGCGTGGCGTGCGATGTTCGCGTATGAGGTATGGTGGCATTTGTAATAGGCTCGCCGGTCGTAACGACGGCGACGTCCTGTCCGCTCACCGCTGCCTCCCCGTCGTAAAATGACATTATCGACGCACAGTAGCCGGAACGAAGTACAGGACGGTGCGCGTACGCATCGAATACTGATTACGCATTAGTATTGCGCGACACACCTGCCCGACGATTTTTTTCTGTCTCTCCCCTTAATGTCGGTCATTCGTTACTAATGTATCATATTTATTGCGATTTAGACGAAGACCCGAGACGATGAACCGCCATTGTTAACGATTTACAAGGACGTTTACATTTCCTTTGTTTCGGTTTCGCATTTTCCACCTTGTGAATTGAACTGACTTTTGTATGTCAGATTATGCATATCGATACTCTCTTTGAATTATTACTCATACCGACTTTTTAGGCACCGCCGAAACAAAGAACGTAACAGGAAAAGAAACCGTGTGGCATATAAAACGAAATATCCAAATTACACGTGTTATCATATCTGTCGTCAACCCATTCCTTACAAATAATAACTGGCCGTCGTACCGAGAACGCAATAACAAATTCAACGAACCCTACCGGTACTGTGTGACTCCACTCTGGCCACCGTGTGAATATACCATAAGGCACACGGTTTAGAGCACACCGGTGTCAAATTATTATCACATCACATTTAGAAACTGGAATTACGCTGATATTCATCAAAAAGTCTCGACATTCTTCGCTTTTTGAAAATGCAAGCGTGTAATGCGATCGGTCAGCGTGCTCTCTACATAGAACCATACTCCGAGGCGTCCATCTGCTATGCTTATCGTGTTATAATGTAGATAGATATATAAACATTGAATTATACATGACATTACATACATACTTAGTGCGATAGCGTTCTTCACACGGGCGACAGGCTGTCTGCCGCGTTGGATACGTGTGCGCACGTGTGCGGTAAATATATCAAGTTGCGCAAGTGTGAGTGCATGTTTATTTGATAAGCTTCCGATGTTTCGAGCTAGGTATCCGGATGCTATATCGTCAAATTTCTAAGCTAACGGCCCACCCACGGTAACTTCGAATGCGAACGTAGTCATCCACTCCTCGGAATTGCAACTAAGATGTCCTAACTATAACAACCTTTAATTCTCCATTAAACATTCCAAATCAACACGTAGACGTCATAAGAATAATTTCATTACATTTCGTATTTCATTCAAATGTTGAAGCGAGTTTTCGTTTAAGAATTCATCAGCTTCCTCTTTGAGATATAAAGCACAAGTGATTCGAACAAATATAATGTCATTATCAATAAAATTTACTATCAGATGGCAGTTTCGGATATGGCGTGGCGTGTTGGCCGGACGCACACCTGTGTTTCACACATAGCCACCAACATAGCCGTGTACACAAACATCGCATTCCATCTCCAAGCGAATATGACCACCGAAGCATTATTTTAATTCTCTTAAATAAACTGTTATGACTTAACATAACGATGACGCTTGAATTATTATTAATCTACCGTTCGCAATCGAAGTGCACTAATGTTATTTTAAAACGATTTTATAAAGCTTGTGTGATATTTAAAACAGCTTTTATAATTATTGTACGAAAATTATTATTATTGTCACGGCCTATTATCATAATGGTTTGCAGTGGATGAATTAATATCGTTAGATATGTTTAGAAATAAATTTCGAATATTGCTCCGATCTAACGATAAGAACTTGCACAATATAAGGTTTTTCGGTTGTTTGTCACGATTTTAGGAAGCGTTTGAAATTTAATTAGTTGTATTGTTGTATAACAATGTTTCAACTATCGGAGGGATGTCAATCGTTGCATCTGCCGTACGATTCATCGGGCACACACAAATAGGAACTTAGTATGATGGGATTTAAGACTGAATTGATTCACTAGTTGTAAGTCACGTATGTTCTGGGCGTAGTGTCAAATTTTAATGTCGAAACGGTTTTGTTACGTGACAAGTCGGCAGTGGCGGTCAGACCTCCGGTTTCGATCTCATCTTTCACACGACCTTGGTTGACCCATAAAGTCGGCGGATCGCTTAAATTTATCTAAATGCACCCACTTTAAAAATGATTTTTGTAACCCAACTAAGTAACGAACATTATGTTACTGCACACCGATATTCAAATGGGTAATTTGCCAAAATGCATTTATAAATTTATCCTATTTTTATTTTTCGTTTATTTTTGGCAACAACTAACACACGTACACAAAACTAATAATAAAATACTAGTGACACACACATAAATCATAAATAATAAAAAAATAAAACTATAAAAAATAATATTAAAAAGGTACATACCTGTTTTCTGGTAGAGTAAAAAAAGGCAATTAAATGCTCGGCTACCAAGATGACCACTGATGGCTCTGGAGTCTGCACTCCGTCCTTATTTATACCGGCGTCAATAGCGGATGCTGTGACACGAGACCATCTTCCGTCCAATCTTCCTTTTCCATGAAAGTCAATCAACGTTGTACTAACTGCTGTATCTATTTTTATCATTCAAAGAAATCAACGGGAACCGTAGCGTGACAAAGCTGATTCATACTTTAGTTCTCCTAGGACAGTCTTAGACCTACTGTTTTAAATTGCATAATTTTACTATCCCCGTTAACATTAAGCTATCATATAGTAATGCGGTATTATAGACTTGAAAGTTAGCAAACGCTGGAAAAAGGCGTGGGTTGGTAATCTTTTCAGAACGTCAAACATGTGGGCCACTTCACTGCTTCCTTCCTCTGCCGTGAATGAAAATAGTTTATTGATCACTAATGCACCTACGATAATGGAAAATCAGAGATGCCTAATATTGGAACCCGGATACTTAAATTCATGTCTTATTGGCTTAGGCTTAAATGTATTTTCATTTATTTTATTTACTACAAGTACTTTATAACATTACCCACTTTTATGATGCACGAACTATCTTTGAAGCCCCAGCATTTATTAATGTTATTGTATTAAAAAAAGAATCAAATTTATTTTTATGAATTTTCATGTATTAATAAAAGAATTCTATTGTTACAGGCATTACAGCTGCACAGTTATGAATCATTTGACAAACTTCTAAAGGAGTGGTCCAACTACGAGTGGCTTCGGAAGTTCTCGTGGTTCCCTGAAGATGCCCTGCCAAAGGCGAAGTCCATCAATGTCTCCATGTCTGAAGAATTCATGGATGATTTAATGGTGAGTTTCATTAATAAAAAAAATCTCACTGTGTAGACTACTGCTAGTAGGTATTACCGGTACTTACTAGAATTAGATCTATGAACGATAGAGAATAATCTTTCAGATGGCATGTTAAGCAGCGATTCCCAGTTAATTATGATGGAATGATATAATTTATTTTCATTTATCACAGTATTTAGTACTATTTAAAAAAAATACCCAACTGGTAGCCGTCTCCTCTGAATAAGCGTTATAAGGGAAACTTAAAAACTTCCACAGAGGTATTAGAAAGTAAAAATCCATCATATTAGGTGGTGGCTGTTTTAGATTGTGATTAAATCAAAAACGTTTAACTGCAGACCTATCTATAAAATATGTCAAATATGTCAGAATATAAAACCGTTCTTATATTTACTCTTAAACACGCCATAATTAAAAAAAAAACTGGCTTCATTGTTTGATAACCAATCAGATGCGAATGAACACAAATGTTCAGCCAAAGTGATCGCACATCCGGCGACAATGCCGAAAGACAGCCACTTAATTTATCTGTACTCTTATTACGAAGATAATAGCGGTTACCTAACCGAATCGATTTTATTGTTCTCTTAATCGTGGGGCGGCGAATTCGCTGATGCCAAAAACGTGCATCCGTATGAGTTTTTCAATCGATTTCAAAGAAACGACATCGTCGGTGGCACTCATTGTTGTAAGGCTATCGTTTACGTGAGAACACAATGGTTTCGCAATTTGATGGCCTTTATCATATAAGTAATTGTCGAATTTGGACTGATACGCTGATTTTGTAAGCCGATAAGTTTACCCAAATTAAAGCACATAAAGTGTTTGGTCTTTATGTAAATTAAAGGCTTGAAGGCACACCGGAAAGTACAAGATTTATATATTTTATTTGTTCTGTGTCAAATAAAAATTTTGAATCACAGACGCAAGATTTTGCTTCAAAGCTATTTATTGATCGTGATCTGGTCTAGTTTTCTACGGAAAAGTGGACTAACATTTTCATCGACATTCCAAATCAGTCCGACCCCTTGACCGATACTTCAAGTTTAACTAATAACCGATATAGAAACTTCTATACAAATATTTTGAAAAAAAAAACATACAGACTTATAAAAATACATTCTTTTGGTATTGCAGTGATTACCACATACTTATTGTATTTCTCTTTGTTCACAGAAAAAGATAGACTCTCTATTGCCGTCTATGTACAAGGGGCTGAAGATGATCGTCGCGGGCCTATACACAGTCAGCAACAACGGGTTGAACGATGACGTCGTCACAGTGGACGCGTCCGTCAAGCAGAACATAACGAAAAGCATGCACAATGTACGAGCTGTACTCTGCTTGTTTAATGTAAGTTTTTCAACTGTACTTCATATATTGTGCTTAGTACAAATTCTCAAAGTAATGGAAGAGTTTGGACGTAATTTCATTAGTTTAGCTTTAGTTTTCCTCTTATCTTTTATTCATAAATTATAGCCTATTACCTTTGGATCTGAATTTACAATAGAACCTGTAACGCTTTGATAAACTTCAAATACCGACTTTTCCGAAGAATCATTTAAAACTCTTAAATAATACATTTAAGAAATAAAAAATCTTTTGTTACTTTTTTTATTATTTTTTTACTTTGACTAATATTTTTTCTTTCTTTGCAGGAGTTCATGCGATCCCGTAAGCTGGAAATACTGCCACTGCCGGATTCAGAGTTACCGGAGATCCAACCGGACAAGATGACCTTCGCCCTGCTCGTATACAGGGACACCCTAAACTACTTGGAGTACCTGGCGCAAGTGTTCCAGAAATTGTACGACGTCAACCCTCCAGTTGCGACAAATTGAGGCTGACACTTCGGTTGTGCTAACTAAAGTTTAACCGCGAAATGTGCGGGGCAACTGCCCTTTATTGACTGTATTTGGGCTATATACTTAATTGTTGGTGCTTTTACTTAAGACTAAAACGCGATCGTATTACCTTAGTTAATACTAGACAGTCTGTAAACATTTTGCCCGATACAACGAATCTCGTAGTAGAATTGTTTGCACCTTTGGCTGTTTATAAGTAGTAGAAAATGTATTTGCCATTACATTGCCATTTTGGTCTAGAGCGAATTAGTTCCTTTTTATATATTTTTTGTAAATAGTGACGAATTTAAAAATGTATTATTTATTGTTGTAACAGGCAGCTAAACGTTCTGTTGTAGCAGGCAGCTAAACATTCTAAATTTCCCGATATCCTAGTCAAGGTCTTATTTATTTCTCGCTTGATATCCGTTTTAGTTTCAATTTCTTTGTTAATGGTATTATTCTATTTAAGATTTTAGTATTAAACTCCATTCCACCAAACTCGATTGATGTCGATGATAGTAAATTATTTGCTTGATAGTAATTATTGTGCTGGATCATGATAGTTTTATTTTATCTGATGATGATTGTTCTGCATTCGTCGCCTAAATGTATACGGTTTACTTTGTACCGTCAACGGCGAATAATTTTAATTGTAATATATAATTCCTAGTTTCATTAGTATTACATGATTTTTTGTTAACTATTTATATTACTGTTACAGAAATCCAATGAAATATGACTAGCTTTAATAGAGCTGTTAATTATATTATTGTAAAGTACAGAGCCAGTGTATTTATGACTTAATCATTATTTGTATAGTTCAAATAGTATTTATAACTGCACAAACATAAAAATATGTTTGTGGAATTAAATTATTATTACATTTAAATCTTGGTTTATTTTTTCTTTATTTTCTTACCTAAAAATCCTGACGCGCACACAAAACACCTCAAAATTAATTTAGTAAATTAATTAATTTACTAAATTAAGGACGAAAGAATGACGCCTTATACATGATAAAATATAGTTTACAGATCCTAAGAAAAATATTTATATGACATTTCTTAGCCAAATGTCTTATTTTCTATGTACTTACTCGTATATTGAAAATGATTTACAAATTGCCACAAGGGCAATGATAGGCCTAATTTGAATGCATTAGTCATGGAATTCCACGATGACTTCAGTGATTACTCACCATCAGGAAATTTATTGATTACTATTGAAATTAAGCAGTATAAATCCAGATAACTAAAAGAACTACTGTATTTTTCTAATTATAAAAACATTAATAGATAAACACATAATACGCGTTTTGTTATAATTAATCGTTGAGTTTTAGCTTATGCTAATTGAAAGCAACTTACAGTTTCTATAAATTCTGATAATGAGAAGACACAACTTTTTAGTTATTACATAGATACACTTGTTATACATAAAAGTATTTTTAAGGTGTTGTAATTTAGCACATATACCAGTCGCGATTGTTTTAGTACGCCTTACACGCCTTGAATATCAGTTCAATACGCACGCAATATTACGCACCATATCGAAAAATTCTAAAAGTACATTTGTATGACAGATTTTGCAAAAGGCAAACGAGAAATATCTGTTTCTTTTTTTAACAATTCAGCATTAATGTTAAAATTAAATTTAAAATTCATTACTGCCTATTCTTCGAAACCCGAAAACGCCATATACATAAACATGTGACGTCACTACGATAGTAAACATATACATACAGGCTTTTGTGGTCCTATGTCTGAGCTATATGAACTCCATGGCGTCTAGCGTAAAAAAATATTTTAACTTGTAATATTTTGCTAATGGGAAAAGGTCTCCCAAAGGTCAAAGAATTTCATTTTAAATAAAATAAATTAAAGTAGCCCTAGGGTACATTTTAGTTTCTAGTAGAAATAATTGAAAAAAAAATGTTTTACATCAATTCATTCTAATTTATTCGAAAACATAGTGTACATATTGCTTACATAACTTCATAAAAAACCATCTATCTGGTTTCACATATTAAAAAAAAATATTAATTCGCTCTATAAACACTTGATTAAATTAAAATAAAACTAGGTACTTACTACGGCAAACTACGTGAATGAGAGTAATTCTGCCGGATACTGTAATATCGTCTAAAAGTTATTTTAAAAGCTCTTAAAGCAGAGCAGATTTTTTTTTGGTATAAAGTAATAGAAATAAATATACATCATTGGATGACTGCGATATACCTATACATTTATTTTCTTAACAAAACGATGCGACAAATGAGCGAATACGAATTTAATTATTAGTTCAATAGATTGCATAATTTATACAATCTATTACTTTTCTTTATATTCCACGTAAGGAACCATCGTTTTAGTTTTTTCCCCCAAAGCTACTTTTCGGGAAAATCATGTCATGGTCAGTTTCAATGTTTCCAAGATACAACATCAACAGACCAAGTAACAACCATATAAGAGATTAGAACTTGTATTTTCAAATCTTAACCAGACATAGTTGAATAGTTGAACAACGTTGAACTATACATATACGTATACATGTGTTTTCCATGTAATTGGGAAAGAATACGTACCTATGTTCATTGCCCTAGAATAGACCATAGACATAGATAGGTACCTACCCTACTTTAGTAGGATAATATATCTATGGAATAGACAGCGTTTAGCAAATGTCAGAAACAGATAAAACCATTGAGCGTTTGTTCCCATGGGTCTCTGCTGGAAACAATTTCACATCTTTACACAACATATTCACATGGCGACGCGTGTTTGCGTTGGTGACTCGGTCGCTCTGACGAATTAGACCGGTGATGGGAGCTTAAAAATAATAGTAAAAAAATACACAAGAAATCCCATGCTCTACACAACAAAACGTGTCTTTAACCTTATTATTAAGACCGAAGATCGCTTGATGTGTGATTATTGAGCACTGCTTCTGCATCGGGCCTGATCAAATGGCGACCGACATATTTATTTAATATGTTAGTGGCAGCGTCTGTCCCCGGGAGTCCTCAAGGTGCTAAGTTTGGTTTTTAGATTAGGCGGTAGGATAAAAAGTGACTCGATTCTGACCTCCTACCTCGTTACGATTTATTTTGTTGCTTTCAATCTTGGGGCTCCATTAAGGTAGTAACGTATTAAATTTGGCGATGCATTATAATAGCCTTTAAGGAAAGATTATTTTATTGAAGTTGCATGGTTGACACTTAGTAAACCTTGCAATAATATTCAGTGAAATGATACCTTAAAGCTCATAACTTATACTATACCTAGCTTGGAATTGCTGTTATATACTAATCCATGATAAGTACAGCGTACATATTTACATAAAGATGAAAAGTCATAAGAGCTTAACTTAAAAGACTTGCCGATTGATATAAATAGGCCAAGTCTAGATCCAAACGATAGTATACTATTATTTTGCAGGAGATTCAATAGGTGGCGCTTATGTCAAATTATATGTAGGTAATGAAAAACAAATTTTGTAGGTTTAGTATGATAAAGACAAACAAATTCAGTACATTTTTGTATAAATTTCTATCATGACAATAAACTATGTACTCGAGGTCTTTCTCATGTCATAGTGTTCCCTAAGCCGGAAAACATAGAACAACGTCTGCTCGGTAAGTATTTTAATAAATATGGTGTTAAATATAACAGTTATATAAAAAAGCTCAAGTTTTATTTAAAATAAATTTTGGAACTCTTTAGGAAATAATTTTCAAAAGTCGTTTCTCAATACCCATCTACTTTAACGGGAAACTTAACAAAATGTCAAATTTGTAAACTTTTTTCATAAAGTATTGCATTAAATATTTGAGGTTAGAGCTTTATAAAGTTATTGGATAAGCATCATTTACCTACTGCGTGTTTGTGGAGAAGAATAGTGTCAGGTAATAATTATTTTTTAAGAATAATGGACAATACTTAACAAATTTCATTGCCAACAGGCATAGCTGGGCTTGGGACTCGTCACTTAATGAAAAGGGGTTAGGCCATACTCCACTACGCTGACCAAGTGCACTATAGTACCTAGCATTCACAAAAACTTGTAAACTTTTTCACAGAACCTATTTTCAACCATCAATTTCTTATTATCAATTACCGTCAATACGAGTGATAGTAACTAACTTCTTACATCGCTTTAAAAAATCAGATGTGTTCTCCTGAGATTCGAATTGTTCGATTAGATTTTATTTATGTAGTAAAGGTAGTATATTCACGATTCTATTTTACATTACAATAACACGTAGATAACGGTGAATTGTAATGTATGGTTTAGTCCATGGACGTAGTCGATATGAAAGTCATACATAATGAACTTGTTCTATTTACAGAGCAGACAAATGGGGTCACGTTATAATTTCAAGGAATAAGACCATCTGCTTTTCTAAATTCAAGACGGATTTCGTAAGTAACACTTACCAATTCTTTCTTTAAGACTGTATCTGAATTCTCTGCATTACATGAAACTAAGCTACCTATAATACTCGCACACCATTTGTTCCAGCTGTCGACCGTGTAAATGTAAAACTGATATTTACACACCGAACGAACCTCATTGAAAATGACCTACCACATTGAGCATTAACATAATATTATATAATTAAACATTAAATATACTGATAAAGGCATGGGTGGCCAAAAATCTGTAGGGTATGTAAATTGTGATAAAACTTAAGTGAAAAATTTAACTAACTTGAAATTGTAAAGAAAGATGATACGTACAGCGTACATATATATATATTTTTTTTTTTTAATATTATGGAAGTACCAAAGGAACATTCAACCCACTAAATGGTAAATGGCCAATGCCGCCCATGAATCTGCAATCGACCCCAGATAAGATCACAGTCCTGCATGAGGACGGCCCCAGACCCGTAGCTACCCCAGAAGATGAAGGTGAAACGCCTCCAATAATTATGTTTCTCTTACCATATCCTTCAAACCAAGACAGCGCTTAACACTCCTGTTACAAGGCAGAGATAGGTGTGGCGGTGGTGCCGCCGGAGTCAAATCTCAAAGAGTTCTACCAATTTCGTGAGTATATATTATCTATTATATAATATAGGAAAACAGACATCGTTAAACCTACTTATGTGTAACAGTGTAGAATTTGTGAGTGCTACAAATACATACTATATTGTTGATACTCTACGAACATCTTTATGGGACCGCATATCGTTCGAGACACTTATTTGAAATGGATTACAGATGCACTATGACTTCTTAGTATTCATATGCAATACTCGAAAATAAATCTGCCGTATGTAGCCTACTGCTGCTATAGGGTAGGAACACTGCTGTCAAGTGCATGTCCAGTAAATATATTAATTTTACTCTTGTTTGAAAGGGATGATAGGACCCTAATCCTTTCTGGAGTTGACAACAGATGTCTACTGACAGTGGCCACTTTCACAGTGGATTGCGTGCAATTTAGCTATTTTTCTTTACTAGGTAGGTGCACGCAGGTAAAGCGCATTCTTTCAGATCTATACACACGTATAAACAACCGTTGCGGACCAGCATGTAGACCTCATTTAACCCTCGGACCCTGAGAGGCACAAAATATTTTCACATTCGTTTAACGATCCGTCGGCGAGTCACAATGACGTTTAGGGCGCACCGAACGCGCATGCACTCTTTATCTCGCTCACGTTCCCTTGTTTTATTTATTAGAAAGATTTATTATTTACCGCGGGGCTCGCACACGATGTGTCACGAATCTGGGACGAAAAAACGAGGGTATGTTAATGCACGGCCCGCTCGCACGTGACAATCTTTTTTAATCCTGTTACGTTGATTCAGTTCCGTTTAAATACTCCGAGACCCTCACTTCCTGT
>DWNY01001533.1:0-12480 GCA_018250635.1 Telegonus apastus
AAATAAGTACAATATAAGAAATTATTATCGACAATTATGGCACTTGTTTACAAGATCAAACATCGACAGTGAACCTATCGATAGTTCATACTCCCACGACTTCAAATACCCACGAATACGAGCTTACTCGATTCGGTCCAATACACCTCACTGCGCCATTTCGAGTAATGGGATTTAATAAATAAACCGTGACACCATTAATGGCGCCTAATTTGGTATGTAAATACTTACAAATTGGACGGCTTTATCTCATTTATATACCTCCAGATCTTTGCGTATTATGAAACGGCAATCTGGATATTATAATTCGTGATGCTCAAATGCTTTGACAGAATTATCGTTGCATAATTAATAAGGTTTTAATCCAGGCGATTAGTACGACAAATTGGTGTTGTGATGAAAAAATGTTTTTATGGCTTAAAATAGGTATTTATGGAAGAAAAGTTGATTCGTTACAGTTGAACGATAAGATAAGTAATTTTATAGGACTGCCCTATATAAGGTATTTTTCTTAATGGGGTTTATTTATATAGTCTACTAGCTGTGGTAAATATCAAATGAATCACAAGTTAGTGACAGCAAAATGAACCTCTCATAATGAAAGGCCTTGCTTCGACTTCCAGTACCTAGTTGGCGTCGATGACCTATGAGATTGCTTTCTGATAAATTTATATGTCACAATATTTTTTCCAGATTAACGGTCCCTGGTCAGCAAATGATACAGTTACCGAGCGATAAGGAGGATGAAGAGGAAACGAGTACACGGTTCAGGAGAACTGGATCTGAACGACTACGTGACGGAGCCAAGGCTTTGCTACGGCGAGTTGAGTCCCTCAAAACGAGGAGAAGAAAGCGGCAGAACAGAACAGAAGTTATCGTATCCTCACCTCATTTCCTAGACGTTCAGCAGGACAAATACCCTGATCTGAACTACATTGACATGACCCCGACCACGCCTACAGCATTTCCCTTCTCATCCATAACTGATTATCATTCTCCTGTGCATGCACCAGCCATCAGAACGCAGCCGCCGTCGCCGATGACAATCATGCCCCCATCTCCCATAGCTCCTTTAGAACAATCCTTCGTTCTAAATCCCCCTTTTGGTGATGACAGTTCCAGCTACGCGTCTGATGGTAGCATGGGATCTAGTAACAAGAGTTCCAAGTCTAAACTCGGAAGGGCGAAGAGGATCTTTCACAGAGGCATCAAGAGCGATGACTCCAGTGCACTCAGTGATTCTGAATGCCAACCAGCTAGTTGGAGGCATAACTATTATAAGGAACTCAATACTCATCATAATACTGAAGTAAGTACGGTCTTTTTGCACAATTTGAATTGCCGCAATCCTTTTTAAGTCCCACTAATGAGCAAGAGTCTCTTTCCAGTTCCCACGACTGGAGGAGGGTTGGATAGTACCACTACACTCCTATAATGCGTGTTAATAATGTGCGAATCTTTAGAGACGTTTTTGCGAAGGGCGTACGGCTCAGTGGATTGAAATAACTTATTATTACAGTTTTTGTGGCAAAGACAGTTTATTGCAATTTCTTCTGGTATTTCCACAGCAAACAATGGAAAAGCGAAAGAAAAAAATTCTAATTACTATTAGAAATTGATTACCACTTACATTAACAGTAAAGGAAATCGTGAGAAAACTAACGCACCTCAGAGTTATCTTAAAAATCTAATCGAGAGAAAAGACCCATACTCACCAATGAAATGTTTAACGATAATCACGCTGATATTTTAACGGCATCACAATTTTAGGTGTACGTTGAACCAGCTTCGCCGATAGAGCTGAAGCCTGATCCAGAAGTGCTGCGTGAGGTTCAGAAGTCTCCCGGACACACTGCACATCGACGGCAAGCCATCAGGACTAGTTCGCTCAACCTGGGGAAAGATGGGCAAAAGTAAGTTATTCTTACGTATATTCAGCAGGAGCTGATAACTATTTCTCTGGAGATCGACACAAATAAATAAAATTGGCTGTTTGAAAGGTCAGAATAATAACTTTTTACTAAATGCATATAAGAGTATACGCGGTTCCCAAAAAAATACAATTATTAAATTTTTTGCCTCTCTGTCTGTCTATCTGTCTGTAATGTTCGAAACGGCTGGACTGACTTTGACGGCACTTTCACGGTATAGTTGTGGCATAAAGTGTTAATAAGGCAATCTTCATGTTTGAAAAAGTGTAAGCGCACTCTTCAGCGTACGTGGGTCTCGTCAGCTATGACTCATTTTTATAGATATGTCATATATCATTTTTTAAACGCGGATGAAATCGTAGGTGCACATCTAGTTAAAATGAAGTTAAAAAAATAAATTTGTGAAAGTGTTCAACACGACACATCTCAAATTTATTTTATGGAAATTTAATTATTAACATCAAGAAAGTTCGCACATGTCTTGTGTCTTAATATTCTTACGTTAATTATTTGAAGAACTTCGTCCAAAAGTTCGTTAGTGAACTTTTGCTCTCGAAAACCAACTCTCTTGCGTCCTTATTTATACAATTATAAAACAATATACAGTCACGTCTGAATAAGTTTTATTACTTCAGAGACACCTAACTTCATCCTCGTAGTCAGTCTCTTAATAAAATTAGGGAGCCTTCACAACATCTAATTTTGGATATGGGTATATCTCAAAATTTCTGTGCAAGATTTTAACTTATTATAGTATATTATATGATAGTAACTGACATCAACGCCGGCGATGTTGACCACGTGCGCCGCTTCATGAATATATTAATTACTTTGCGCTGAACCCTACCACCTACTTACATACATTAAAAAAATAGCCCAATTTGCGCCCTATACCATCAACTATTTGCCAGTGAAATTCCCGTCAAAATTGGTTCAGCCGTTTCGAAGATAACCTGGAACAAACCGATATACAGATAAAAAGTAATAATATAGTTTTTGTTAAAAGTCCCTTGTATTCTTCCATATGCATTTAGAATAAACTTATTATTTTGACATTACAAACAAACACTCCGAGTAAATATATTTGTATAGATGCGTAAAACTCTTATATCAAGGTTTCAGCTGAAGTATGTTTCAACAAAACCGCCTGCGAAAACTTTGGCAGTTGGCGAGTTGGAGAATTCACTGTTCACTTTATATAAGTGTTTCTCTTGAGGTTCGTCTGACGCCAGAATATTAATTAAGTCAGTGAAAATTTATATCTACTCGTCTGATTGTTTGTCGTGTCTTTTCTTGTCATTCATGTCATGTCAAAACTTCGTCGTCAACCCATTACTGTCCCACTGCTGGGCACGGGTCTCCTCTCAGAGTAACAGGGCTTTAAGACCATAGTCCATCGCGCTGGCCAAGTGTGAATTGGTAGACTTCACACACCTTCAAGAACTTTTTTTTTTCAAAAACTCTCAGGTGTGCATGTTTCCTGACGGTGTTTTCCTTCGCCGTTAACGCAAGTTATAATTAATTTCTAATACGCATAAAACTTCGAAAAGTCAGTGGTGTGTGCCTGAGATTTGAACCTCGGACCCAACAATTGAGAGACCGAGTTTCAACCATTAGGCTATCACTGCTTAACGCTACGCTATTTTACCTCTAGCTATTTATAAATGTCTGCCAAAAAATGTTAGCTCCTTTATAAGGTAAATTTTGCTGATATTAAAACTACTACAATTTGTGTAAAGATTCTATAGTTGAATTCTCCGATACTGATGTTACCAAATTATTTGTAACATCTACCTGGATTTATTTGCGTTAGACCTTTGCTTAGGACTAAATTAATCAACATATCCAAAGTGACTGTTGTTACAACTTATGCTAAGGAGCGGGAGGGAGGAATTCGGTTCAGTAATAAATTATTAATGGAAACTCATGAAAATTCAATCTAGACTTATTGTGAGGATTTGTATCAGAAAAATCTACTAACCTACCTAAAAAAATACTTTTGCAGTTATCAATTTATAATACTAAATTGACTTAATATTATCCGGCTGAAACAAAGACCTATATTCTTTATTATAAAGTATTAGTATAAAGTTCCCTAATAATTAGTAGGGTAGGCAACTAACTAGTAAACAATAACTATAAGTCATTACAAGTAATCAGTAGTATCAGTCAGACAGAACAGTGATACATCATGTTGAAATCTTTAATTTTGCGCGCTATTCCGAAAGCAGGTTTGTAAAGGCTTTAGAGAGTAATTGCCTCATTTATTCATTACCTCCAAAGTAATGCTCCGTGTAATAGTGCTGGGAAACGTAGCTACCATACAAATATCTGCATTTACTTGAGAACAAGTACTATCTTATAATTTGACAGAACGCTGACGATTACATACATTGCTATATATCTAACTACTTGGTGATCACCGCAGTTTCACCCGCGTTAAAGTAAAAAGGCATACATTTATATCTGCATAATAGCAACTGATATTAACGGCACCAAGCGCGCTATTGCTTTTTTAAAAAATTAAAGTAGCCTAAGTTACGCCTTAGACCTTTAGCTATCTTTCAATGGAAGTGACGTCAAAATTGGTTCAGCCGCTTACATGATTACTTCAGACAAACAGACAGACAGAAAAAAATGTTATACGTATCGTGTATACTTTCATATGCATTTAGTAAAAAGTTGTTATTTTGACAATAAAAACAGACACTTCATTTTTATTTATTTGTATAGATATATAGGCACCATGACTTTTGTATAGTTATAACATTCTCTTCCTTCTGGACTTGTAGTTCAAAGGACACGGTCACTTATACGAAGCTTAATGCTGCTCCATTCTTTAAATTCGTTTAAACTTAATTGCCAGGGCTACCAACTAATCTGTGGTTAAATACAAATGTTCACGCTGTAGACGCTCGCTTCCTGCTTCAATTACACACATACATTTAGCTGTCTCGTGACCCATCACTATTGTAGTGTAGATATGGTGCTGGTAAAATAATTGTGGAACTAATTACCTCAAAGTCGACGCTTTGGCTTAAGCGAGTCTCACAATTACGGTAAGAATAACCTATTCGTATGGTAATCTAGTCAGCTGAACTAATGCGATTTTAACTGGGCTTTCCTACACGGCGACGGTCAGTGAACTGTATTAGGTAATCAAAAATAATAATTTAGTTACCATCAGACGAACTGCATGTTCTTACTTCAATCTTAAATAGGTTGGGAAAATTAATGATTGTAATCTTCACAGATTCCGGGATAGAAGTTTGAAAAGAGACAAGTCAGCGTCGAGGAGTTCAGAGCTGGACAGCAGTCCGAACTCCGCTGGCTCCAGGTCCCACGACGGTGACCATGATGACGATGACGATAGCCTCGACATGAAGACCAAAAAGTAAGTCATTGGTGACAATTCTTGCTGCAAGTGTCAAGGAATTTATAGCATACTGCATCACGCTACTTCATTGACACCAGTTTAGAAGGATTTGTATACAATAACTATTCGAGGCGTTCCAACTTAGTCCTCAGAGGTACCAAAGTATCTGTGGCCGACCTCAGGAAGGACTGTAATCTTATATGGGGTGGATTACAGATGTCCATGAGCCGCAGTGGCCACTTACCATCAGGTGGGCTACATGCTCGTTTGCTACTTTAATGACATGTGCCTTGTGGTGTCGGTCTTAAATATTAAGAGACCATGCTAGTCTTGGGTGGTGGCAACACATATATAATTGATTTCAGGTAGAACCTCCGCAAACAGTATAGGCGCGCCAATAACCACTTACCATCAGGTGGATCACGTGCTTGTCTGCTACTCAAATTTTATATCAAACTAGTCGAATGCTTCTGTTTAATTTCTGTTTAATTAATGCTTATGTTGTTCTTTCTTCTAGAAACAACATACAAAGATGGTATTCCTTCAGAACAAGTGCTCTGAACGGAGGACCCAAAGCTAACAATACTCTTCAGCCGGCACCAAATCAAAAGGACCCAGAAGCGTATTGTGAGTATTAGGACAATTTAAATTTCATACTTTATTTACTTACTTATATATCTACTAAAGAACTTTTGTCCTCGGAGCTCCAAAATTATAGTAAATTTAGAAAATCTGGCAAATATGGAAAAGCTGGTAGAGCGATCGCCAATATCTATTTGCTTCATATTATTGCCAAAGCAATAATTGTCTTGCAAGCATAGCATCATGGCAACGATACATACAAGCCAAAGGAAAAGGATTTTTTAAGCAGACGATTGATTGCCATCATTTTTTTCTCAGGGATAAAACATCTCTTGTCAGCCTTAGAACTCCTTAACATTAGATTAAAATATTATTTTAGAGTTAGTTACCGATTACTGATGTCCGCTAATAGCATCAGAATGTATGGCAGTGGCCCTAAGTAACACGGATTTTATTCGTTTATTTTCAGTATCACGACCAATGTCATCATTGTCGTGTGGACAACTTCACATCTTACGGAAGCTGGCGCTACTGAGACTGACCGCATGTATGGAGAGGTACTGCCCGTCACACAAGTCTGGGTGGAACTGGGAGTTGCCAAAGTTGATACGGAAGATCAAGACCCCGGATTATAAAGGTAAGTTCCATTTTCTAATATCATAAACTTGAACCAATACGGTCCGATTGTGACACTCGGGAGCTTCTGGGTTCGATCTCCGGCCATACAGATATCTAAATGATAAATTCACATCCTTAAACTAGTATTACTTCCAATTTCGCAATGTATGTCGTCAACCCATTATTGTCCCACTGCTGACCACGGATCTCCTCTTAGAATGGAAGGGCTTTTAGGCCACAGTCCACCGCGCTTGCCAAGTGCGAATTAATAGATTTCACACACCTTTGAGAACTTTTTTTTTAAAAGAACTCTCAGGTGTGCAGGTATCCTCACGATATTTGCTTCACCGTTAAAGTAAGTGATAATTAAATTCTAATACGCACATAACTTCCAAAAGTCAGAGGTGCCTGAGATTTAAACCTCGGACGCTCCGATTCAGAGGACGAGTTTCAACCATTAGGCTATCACTGCTTTTTATATATAAAGATATTGTATAGATAAATGTTATTTTGTCTGTTACGGCACGCGTCTGATACGTTTATTGCAGATGTAAATGAGAATATTATGGAATTTCTGTAAAATACGCTCCTTGAATCACCTGTTTTAGCTGTGTGTAGTCAGTAAACTGTTATTTATTAGGCATATATATACTATTTTTACAATTGTATGTAGTTACCTTTCTGTACTGATTGTATTCGCTTATCTAATGCCACTGTACTATAGGACCGTTTGTATTCAGCAAGTTATCTAGCCAAATAGACTTAGTTAAATCTTTATATTTTTTATAAAAGTTCATATTCCATTAGTCGATTAGACACCGACACGTCTATATGTGCTTAGTAACAAGTTTTAAGTACTGTGTTTTGGTTTGAAGGGTGTGGAAGGGAGACCTATCCGAGGCGTTCCAATTAGTTGTCAGCGGTAGCAATACATTAGAGATTAATCATTCAAGTGGTCTAGTGACTAGAGTTACTCACTATACTACTAGAGTTAGTCACTAAACTGCTAGACTTAGTCATTAGACTACTAGAATTAGACACTAGAATATTAGAGTTAGTCACTAACCTTATAGGTTAGATTAATACAAAACTACTAGAGTCAGTCACTGAATTAGTACAGCGCAGTACTAGACCAGTAAGTCTAGGACTAAACGCGCCCTATCACATATACATACACGTACATGCGTGTGCGTTCACTTCGCATGCGCGATGACGTCATTCGTGCGTGTGGGTTATATTACAAGCGGTTAGCGATAAGCGATATATTTTAAGAGATTGTAATTGGAATAGCAAATGAGCATGTAATGCGCTTAATGTTAAATGATTACTGTATATTGACATTTGTACCAACTCCAGATAAAATGACAATTAAACGTGAGGTTTTACACAGATGCGTTGTTACCCCTGAGGACTAAGTTGGAACGCTTCGAATAAGTATCGTCCTTATCATACATTTGAAACCAAAACACAGTAGCGCTTAACACTGTTGTGTGACTGTCGTACCTGAGTGGAACCACGAAAGGCCTTACCTTCAAACTTAAATAGAAATCTCTAATGAACTTTAAGAACAGAATTCTTCATAAAAAACCATTGAGACACGATAGCTACTTCAAACAGGGATTGTGTTCCTTCTTTTGTAATTTACAACTTAAAGTCGCTGAAGTGTTGAACAATAATAATACCGTCTAACGTATCCTACAAAACTGAAGCGCTTGAATTGCTACATAGGGTTTGTATACATGTCATAGACTATTAGACGGCTCGCATAGACTATGTCGCACACCTATAGAGTAGGGGAGCCATAGGCAGGCCTGATAGCGCGAATGTCCAACAAATAATAAGAGAAGCAAGATGAGAGACACGTTAATTATCTTTGTCTAATCACACATGCGAAAAAGAGAGCAGGTAGCCTCATTTGGCCTCTGTTTCTTTTCGATGAACCCATTTTCAGCTGGCTTACTTTACTATTAAAATATCTATGGCCGCAGTTGAACGGGACACAACAGTGGTATGCAGTGTCCTCTTACTTCAGTACATTGTATCTCAGTGTAATAGCAAACGGGCAGTCCATCTGATGGCAATTGACCACTGCCTCTCTTGGTAACCCGTGTGATCGATCTACAGATAAGACAAGACGCATCTATGTCCACCTTAGGTAGGAGATACCTGCGACCTACCTACCGCGACCTCCAAGCGTTACCTCCTATTATAGGTTCTGAAGACTTAGTTGAAAAGCGAATAAGTATGTATCCCTTACCATACCTTTAAAACCAGATCGCAATATCGATCGATCTTAACTCCTGTTATTAAGCAGAAATAGGCGTGGCGGTGATGTCGTTAGACAAAGGGCTCTACCACCTCTTAACCTGTTTTATTATTCCAACTTTAACTTAGAGCAATCAGTTCAAGTATCATGTTTAGGTTCCTACGATAACAATTAGTTTGTCATCGAGTGAAATTTGACCTTCTGCGTACTATTGCAAAATCGGCCCGCTTTTTACAATTTTCGTAATGTCCCTTCAAGGCGACAGATTGGTTGGTTTTTTTATTATTGACAACCGAATCCAGGTCAGTAGGGATTTGTAAAGGCCTTATGACTTAGAAAAAGCGCTAGAAAAAATGGCCGCTATTAAATTTGCGGTGAATTGCCGCAAGATTGGCTGCAAAGTCCAAAGTTTAGCGTTCGAAATGTCTTATAGGATTTTGGTTAACGTTTTTTATGCATTTATATACTTATTGTTTTTATAATGCTGAAATAAATAATCGGGTCATTTATTACAATTTTATAATGGTAATAATTCTGATAATATTTTCTGTCAAAGGAGTTTACCCGAATCGGGCATGCAATTTTGTTAAGGATTCTGTATATTAATTATTTATACTCGTGAATTTGTTTGTATTCACTTAAGAATACACGTTAAAATATAACTAGCTATAATATAAATTTCTAGAATGAAATGGCACAAGCTCATCATTCTAATGTATGGTTTGGATTATTAATTAAAACAGAGGCACATTCTAAGTTAACTTAGTAAAATATTAATACTATACACAAAATGTAAAAATAATTCAAAATTAATTTCATATTATATCAATCTCTATATTGTACTAAAACGCACAAGTAGTGACTCCGAACATTGAACATTTCAACATATTGTACAATGAATCAGAAATAATGAATTGTTTAAAAATCATTTCTTTTTAACACAAGTAATCAATATTATGACACTTCATTAAAGTTTTTTCTCTTGTGTCAATAAAAATGATATAAAGGCACATGGCGACTACCTTTTTTAATAAAAAAAATATCATAATGTTCCATTTCAATATTTGAATGAACTTAAAAACATTATTGTGGTTTGATTTCATTTTACAAACTTATTATATACGAGTATATGGTTTAAGATGTTTATTAATTTTCTCATGAGAATTTACAATTCACTTACTAAGATTTAAAGTGAATATTTAACAATATTAGGCGTACCAGAGTGAGACAACAGTTTAGATTACTTAAACAAAAGTTCAAATTAGTCTAACGATCCAATAACAAAACTAAAACTTAGGGTCAAATTAATTTAAACTCCTTCCAAGTACCCATTGCATCGATTTACGCAATAAAACGTAACTATATAAATTATTGAATTCCCACTCCGTCAATGCTATTCTAACGTTCCTAGATAATGTTATCTGAAACTAGGTACTAGACAATGATAAGGGTTGATTTAGTGTTTAAATACGGACTTTGATATCAAATAACAAAGTTTTTAAACAAACTTGTGTATTTGTCAAATAAAAGTACGATGGCAGTATAAACACCAAACCTTTGACACCATATGACACGGTGACGGCGCCAAAATTCTGCGCTCTATGTTGTCATTGCCACGTTTTCAAAAAAGGAATCGAGTCTCGAATCGCCAACGAACAAAATGTTCGTTTTATTACCCAGTATAGAGCTTGGAGGCCGCTGCAGCTCACTTAATTCACATGTGTATAATCTGTGGAAACAAAAATAGATACGGTGTACCACAAGCTACGTATCTACGATTGTGAACGCACATGTCTAAATAACTCGTATTACGTACACAAAAGGGTCATTACGGCGTGCGACAGACGGATGGCATGCGTGACCTAGTGGCCCAGAGTACATTGTCTTATAAAACCCGGCATAAGGTTTGAATTAGAATGCATTGGCGTTCGGAATTCAAATATCGCGTATCATAGAAACCGCGAAATTCAAATTTCGAAATTTGCAGGATAGCAGCCCGTCTCAATTAATACGACATTGTCGTATTGTAAAAGTGATTTAATACGAAAGTAGCAGAGGTGTTTTTACGTTGTATGTCGTTTGACTTGAAGCCAAGTCAAAAGTGTGTCACCGAGTTGAACAGCACTGCAAGGCCGGTCTATCTATGAATGCGCGTACAATAGTGCGGATGTGCGTCCCTATGTTTCTATAGGTTTAATCATTCCCATTCCGTTTTTTATTATTATTGCAAGAGTTTATTAACTTTCAACTGACTGACAAGTATGAAGCGTCGTAGAACAAATTTGGCTGCAGTAATCAATTGAGCTGAAAGGAATACTTATGTAACACCTGTCCTATGTTACATTTTGAGTCGATTTGAGCTGATGACTATATCTTAAGTAAAATATCCTAAAACTCAACCATGAGTTTGGTTCTGATAAATGCTTTATGTATTGAAACAAGAAGATTTGCTTACAAATCTTGTTGATAATACATAAGTCGCGTAGACTTCCACTCGACTACTTGTCTGTTAAAGTAATTATTAATCCTAGGATTGAAAAAATCGGAGATAGGTTTCAATCAAATGTCAGAATATAAAAATAAAAAAGAATAAGTTTACCTAAAGAACAAATTTTAGGAATAACATATTATTAAGAAACATTGTAGACACATAGCATAGCCATGAATTTTCGAAATATAGTATAAGTAAACCTTTATTAATATCTTTCTACGTTAATTTCTACTTCGATAAGTCAGTAAAAGTTTAAAAAAATTAACCTCCGGTTTAAGTATTTTTTAATTTATATCTAGAAAATAAATATCGCGTAACTGGCTGTTAATAATTTCACGAAAACGCGAAGGCCGCTGGTAATGAATTCGATCGATGTGTAAACAATTCCAAATTCAAAATGTCAATGCGCTCTGTACGAGTTTTGGTATAAATAAATATCAGTGGAAAGTAGGCGACTGTGATTTGGTCTTCGAGCCCTGATGGTTTGAATCCTAGGCCCTGATTTTTCGATGTTATGCCTGTATTATATAACAATTGTTTTGCCTGCGAACAAAAACTTGAAAATAGAAACTTCTATTTCCTAATTGTCGTGAAAAATATGAATTTATTAATTTCCTACCTTGGAAGCGATACCTACTATTTTGAAATCATAGACAAAAGTTTTTTTCTTAATTTAGGTAGTAAGTACATGATAATTGTAATTAATACATAGTAAAATTGTATAAAAACATAGGCAGATGTCATATTTAAAACAAAATAAGAAGATAAAATGACATAATAGTTTTCCTTTTAAACTTTTAAAGTGCAGTTTAATGTCACTAAAGCGAAAGTGTTGTCAGTAGTGAAAAAAAGATGTTTAAAAGTCGGTCAGTGTGGTTACACTTGTGGTTAAACTAACTGGTATTAAATGAAAAAGATTTTGTCATTGTTTATTTACTTAAGTGCGTGCGGGAGGTCCGGGTTCAATCCCTGAAGATTTTAAAACCATACACTTTGATGTTTCTCCCTACGCTAAAGACCAACGTGGAAAAGAGATATCTAAATCTATATATTAATACGTGAAGCGAAAATTTGCGGTACCATTTTTCGAATTCCGAGCACAGAGGAGTATGAGAGTAGGCATACTGGAAAGATCATGCGGAGAAGATTTTTAATAGATAATATTTATGTACAATTGTGTTACAAAATATATATTAAATTAAACAAAATAAAACAA
>DWNY01001534.1:0-12480 GCA_018250635.1 Telegonus apastus
AGTGAATAATAATTAATTATGTATTACTTAATAATACTTTTATTTACTTTCGTAATACGTTAATGAGCTAAAACCTGCTTATTAACACGCTTTTATATAAAATTAATTAATTCAATTCACATACTAATACGTGAAGCGAAAATTTGCGGAACCATTATTCAAATAATGCGTGTAGAGAGGAATATTATTGGACATACATGAAAGTTCACAAAGAAATAAAGCAAGGAGAAATAATATTTATGTATAATAACTGTTACACATATATAAATATTAAGTGAATAAATCATACATTGATTACACTACTGACTACAATACTGACTATGTTAAACAATATAACAATAACGTCAACTACATACATATGTCAGATGTCTATATCAAAAATGTATTATTTTTTTAAATGCGCCTTAGCAAATTAAACCTTGTTTTACTTATTTAATGTTTTCCTAATGTATAGACGAAAAATACATATAAAAGTTTTGTCATGTGGAAGTAGGTAAAATTTTCATTTTTTTTATGGTCGAATTTCGACCATTGTGGCGGGTTCACCAGTAAGTTTAAATACGTCAAATATTCGATGCTTATGTTCATACGTTACGGCCGTTCGAACGATGATACGTTCATATGGCCAAGTCCAATAGACCAACTTAACAATACCTATCATATTATTGCATTGTCATCTAAGTTAGTTTAAAAATTGAAGAATCGGTTAAATGGAAGTAGTTGTTGCAAAATTCACCTATACACGCTAAAATAGCGAGTTAAAGATAAGATTGTAAAATCGTTTGTTGGCAAAATTTACTACAGTAAATATTTTTAAGGAGCCGAAGAGCCGACACGGGCGAAAGTGTCGTATGAATTGGCAGGAAGACTATTAGGGAGTGATGAAGCAGCGAAATGTCAGCTAGCCAAGGATATTGAGTCTTTGGATTATACCGTGCTGCCTAAGCATCCGCCTGACAAGCCAGGTAAGACACGCATTCTTTCGGACTTATAGACAAAAACCTGCAGTAGACTCATTATATTGAATAATGTTGATTAAGTTCTAACACCGCTAACTCAAGACTGGAAACTTTTCGGGACCGCAAAAAGACATCTCATAGTTACTTGTATGGAGTAAGGATTTGAAAAATCTCTATTGATTTGCTTTTTTACATAATGTAAAAAAGTAAAGATCCTGATATCCCAAATATACTTAACACTTTATAAATTCCATACAATATATTACGCGAGATGTTCTAAATATTTGCCAGATTTGTTACGTGGTGATAGAACTTGCTTTGCTTTGTTCCTTATTTTTGATGATTAAAGTTTGCTACAATGAAACATTCTTTATAACTGGTGTAAATTTTCTTAAAGCTATTTTGATTTATTTCTTGCAAATCTCTGTACAAATATTTTTCTTATTTAAAACTGTATCCTTTCAACTCTTCTAAAGGAATTTCTTTAACTGGAGGTGCGAAACAGAATATGCCAGCTCTGTCGAAGCTAATAAAAATAGCTGAGGAAGAAAATCAGGTAAAATAATTAAATTAATTAAAAGCAAATGAACTAGCTTTTTCGATCAAAGAAAATGATCATATTATCCAAACAGCCTTACTATTTTAATATTCTCTAAGAGTGTTTGTTGATTAAACTAGATCTGTGTTAATGGCAATATAAAAAAATCAATGTACAAATACAAATAAATAAAATTGAAGTGTCTGTTTGTTATATCAAAATAACATTTTTTTACTAAATGCATATGAAAGTATACACAGTACCTATAACCAAAACACAATTTAAAAAATTGTCTGTCTGTTTGGCTGAATTAATGTTACAGATGTAATCTAAATGGCTGGACTGATTTTGACGGGACTTTCACTAGAAGATAGCTGAAGGTCTAAGAAAATTCGCGGACGTTAATATTAGTTGCTATTAAAGATATTAATGTATGCTTTTTCACGCCTTAACGCGAGTGAAACCTCTAGGATTAGGTAGTAACTTAATACAATTGTACCGACAGATAGTGTCGTGCGCGATCTTCAGCGTGATAGTGTACACGATGTCGTCGCAGCCGCTGACGGCGGCCCGCTTCGCCATGTTCTTCGCCATCTCGCTGTACACCGTCCTCGTCGCGCAGAGCTTCGGGCTGATGGTCGGGGCCGCGTTCAATGTTGTTGTGAGTTATCATTACTTGTGAAATTTTTGTAAGAACGAAGTATGCAATGAACATGCTGGTCGTCTGATAGGAAGTGATCTCTGTTGCCGCGTTCAATGATGTTGTGAGTGATCATAGTTATGTGGTCTTTTTACAAGAACAAAGTATGCAAATTGTAATCAATTTGCATACTTTCTTGCATTACCTTAGTGGTCATTGCCGCATGTAACCATCTTTTTTATTTAACTACGTGAGACTTACCTATTGAGGACTACGTAAGAACGTCTCGAATAAGTATGTCACCCTTACCACACCCTTCAAACCAGAACACATCAGGGCTTAACACTGTAAAAATAGGTGTGGTGGTGGTGCCACTGGAATCGAATCAGATACAGTTCTGCCATCTGTAACCAACTTCATGTTTAATCTCAAGTGAATCGTAGATGCATAGCTAATCCCGAGGAATAAGACAGTCGCCTATACGCTACTATAAAGTTTATAGCTTTTGGCTCCAAACAATATGTATCGACTTCCCACTACTCAACAATAGATGGCGCTACTCGCTACTAAATCTTACTATCTGTTCTTCTGCCTTTATTGCTTTTGTGCGCCCTACAAAAACAAATAGCAAGAAATTAAATTGGCGGCTAGCTAGTGAATATGTAGTAGTCAACGCCTACACCTATTTATATATGTATTATCATTACTATATAATATACGACTTATCGATACTTTAAATCGCAAAGCAGTGAACACCATGTGAGCCATTTTAACGAGATACTTAAAACTGTATAGTATTTTATGTAAATTACTTATAAAAATACCGTTAAAATCTATAATATCTTTCTTATTATCTTCCAACGGTATTTTTAAATAGTTTTTTATATGTATTTATAATAAACTATTTAAGTGTCTCCTCAAAAATTTGCTCATATTAAATTTTCTGGTTTGTGAATTAAGGTATCGTTATACGAGACTTAATATTCTTTCTGATTTAACAGGTGCACATATATGAACTAGATTCTTATAGAAGTTTTATCAACCCTAAATAAGATCAAAATTCTATGTAAAATCAGTCAGAGCTATTAAGCTTTACCAAACTGTTTCACTCGTATATTAATACGAGTGAAACAGTTTGTTGACGTTTTTCTTTATAGATGATCCTTAAAGATTTTTATTGTGTCAGAATTGATTGAAGAATATACTATTGTCTCATTCACAGAATGGTACCTTCCTGGGACCGACTCTCTCCGTGCCAATGATGATGTTTGCTGGTTTCGGAGTGACCCTCAGAGACCTTCCACCGTACCTCTACTGGGGTTCCTATATATCATACTTACGCTATGGGTTGGAGGGCTACATCAACGCCATCTACGGGCTGGACCGGGAACAACTCGAGTGCAATGAGGCTCTATACTGCCATTACAGGTAATATATTACATACAATTTTGTATCTGTATGTTTGTGGCCGCAAAATAAGAAAAAAATTAGATTGATTCAATTTTTACAGTTTAATTTTATTTACCTACATTGTTTTTTTTTTTGTATACTGATAATTATAATCTTTATCTCCAAGTTAAAGTTATGTAATATCTATCTAAAAATTACATTTTTACTAGTTACATAATGTCAAGATAATTCATACTTATTTATTTTATAGGCGATCTCCCTTGTTTATTTAGTAGTGTACATAATTTTATACTGCATTATTTTTTTATAAATTAACCTTTAGAAGTGTTGTTTACATTTTTTTATAATAATGAAGTAGAATTCAATCCATCTGAGGGTATATGGACACTGCCGCCCATGCACATCTGTGATAAACCTCAGGTTAGATCATAATCTTCTCTGCGGTATGCCACAGATGCATTGCTACACCTGAGGACAATGCCTGGGATATGTTTGTCTCCCTTGCAGCACCCTTTAAACCAGAACACCGTAGCGGTGAATACTGCGGTTATTGAGCAGTAAAAGGTGTAGAGATGGTGGCTCCGGACTCGAAACGCATAGGGTTCTACCAACTTCCAATTACCTGCATATGATAATAATTTATATAATGCTTTGATAATATACTCTCTAGATCTATTTAAAGAAGCATCCAAAAATAGTCACTAACTGGTAGCCTCTAAATCGCTAATGTTTATAACATGCAACTCTATTGTCCAATCAAAATGGCGTAATGAGAGCATTCGACCAATCATACGACGTCTTTAAGATAGTGTGCGTGACTCACGCACACATGCTTAAATTTTTTGGACGTTTTTCGCTTGTCACTGAGAGCGTTACGTTGTATTTATAGAGTATATAATCAAAGGGATAATGCATATGTAAAATGATTTACAGACGTCCACGCACCTTCCTGAAGGAGATAGCGATGTCGCCGGACCGTTTTTGGTGGGACATTTTGGCGTTAACCATCTCCCTCTTTGTTCTACGGACGTTAGCATTCCTCCTTCTCAAATGGAAACTCAACGCTGTTCGATAGATTTAGCAACCAACTTTGTAGACTCAAAGCATAGACAATGTAAGCGAATCACGAAGATCATAGACAAAATTGTTTACTTCTGTTACATGACGTTGCCAAATAATTGAGACCATAGAGAAACAAAATGGTTTCCTTATCTAGACGAAGTAACCAAGTACGAAGATTATTGAAAACATGAATATGACATAGAAATTACTTAACTAAGTAGGAAAGACCATAGATAAAATGGTTACTTAGTCTAGACTTCACCAAATAATGAAAGCCTGACAAAATAGTTAAAAGCCATATAAAATGTTTACATTAGCTAGACAATTTAACCTATAAAAATGTTGCATTGCATATAGTCTTGTTTTTTGAAACATGATACAACTATTTATAGTTCGACGTGCATCATTGCTACGCCGTTTTGACTTAAAACAGCAGTGTAGCGATTTTATAATTGTTGTTAAAAAATCTTATAAATAAGGGCTTTTCAATTTAGTCATCAATGTTCAATTTTAGATCTATGTGGCGTTTAAATGTAATGCCGATGCCTTATTGAGATTAAAAATAAAAGCTTCTGACAATCATAATCGAAGGAAAAAAAATCTAGTGATGTAATGTAAAATATTTACAAATTGACAAAAAAAATCAAAGAAAATGTATAAAAATCTAAGTTAATGTTTTGAATAATTTTGGGAAGAAGCTGTGTAATGTAATTAAAAACCAAAGGGTAATGGTAACAAAAATATTTTTGAAATATACATTTTTAGTGTTAAGTAAAAAGGGCTGTTGAGTATTGTCTTAAAGTAGATATTAATGTTATATACTTTACAAAAACTTAAACAGGTAACATTTAACAACGCTGATTTTTTAAATTGGGTGATTGGGCTCAAAATTAACTTAGTTATCCTGCTATATCTAAAATCTTATTTTTAGGTTCACTTGATGGCAAAGATTTACCCATAAGGTAATTATTTACCTACAGGGTAATTATTTTCCTAAGGTAAATCATTATTTAGTAGATAATCGTATCAATTTGCATTTGTGAAGATCAATGGGTCCTTAAATGAAACTGTGATAATATTTTGCTGTTTTAAACAAAACTTTTGGCGACAAATGACAGGTTTTTTTTTTAAGAATAATTAATTAGTCACACTTGGAAACTTTATTAAAAGGCTATTATTTTGAAAAGCGTTGTCGATATCTAAATAAACATTGTTAATGTACATGAAATAGCGTCATTCCATAGCATTTTTACTGATATTTATACACTTATGTGGTTTTTGAAGTAATTAGTGGTAACTATAATTGACTATAGAAACATAATATGTTTTGCATAAGAACGTACCTACAATACATGTAGGAGTGACATGTAATAACCATTTGTGTTATAAATAAGTCGTGTGCTGACCGGACGCTCGATACGCGCTTTTGCAATTACAACGACATAGGAGCAGAAAACCGGCAAAAATCATGTACTCAAGACATATCAAAGACATTCAACTACCCATAAAAATAATCATAATATTTAAAGAGACATTATGATTATTTATTGTATGACAATTTGACTTAAATGCATTTAAATGAATCAACGAAGGAAAACATGAATCAGGTGTTGCTGTCTTTAATTTGTACTCAATTTGACATGACAATTTGGCACTGCGTTAAGCTAAATTTACAGTAATTAAACTCTTTTTATACTTAGTAAGTGAGATTGAATATTTTTGCACTTAAGTTTATGCAATCAAAAGGTGCGAATTGTAAATCACTACTTTTTGCGATTCAAATAAGTCAATCAATTTTATGCCTATAGCAAACATTAATTTACCAATACAATATTGATAAACTAAGTATTGGATCTTTATTAAATTTTCATGAAAAACAACATAAGTACTTACTTGTCAGGGTAATTACCTACATAATATACATGTAATCAAATTGTAATAAATAAGTTACTATTAGTTGAGGAATCGATTACAATTTGCCAAAGGACTACAAATATGACTTCGTGTATGTAAAGTAGTAAGTTTTTTATATTCTTTCTCCAGTCAGTACACGATTATCTGCTCAATTTAGTTATTTATTCCTGTAAGTGAATAAAAATATATACAAATAGTTTAGCATGTACTTAGTTTTGACGGCTCGGAGGGCCATATTAGTTCCTTTGTCGATATTTAAAATACATATTAGCCTTTTAGGTTTGTTATATTTTTATATTTTGATATGATAGTAGGTGCCATGACATAATGGTCTTAGTATATAGGTAACAAATTCTCGTAATAAAATACGTAAAATTATGTATTGTTTTATTTTAAGTTAACTACCCTGTCTCTACCATAGATAACTTACATGTACTTGTAAAGAAACATATATACGTAATTCAAAGATCATTATAATGTTCTTAGAGTTCTAGAGGCTTATAATGTTCTTATGAAGAAAATGTTCATAGTAGTGAATAGTCAACGAATTTAATTATAGTTTGAGTCTTACCACACTCATTTTACGAAAAGATAGTCCCTTTTCACTCACGGTAATAGGTTGATGAATTTTAAAACATAGTAGTATGGTCAGTCCATCCACTGTTAGTACCTAAGTTCTAAAGGATTAAAGTTCTATATGAAGTTTTCATTGCGGTAGAATTCTGTGTGGTTCGACTCCAGAACTATAAAAAATAAGGCCTGCACTGATTGTCGGGACCCTTCGGACCTCGCTGCTAAATGTACTTATATTCCTGACCCTACCTTTCCAACTTTAATACTGCAGGGCTTAATCTTCAGTTACGAGGCAGAAAATGTAGCAGTTGAGTTGACACAAAGAGATTTCTACCTCGCGAGGTGGAAGAACTATACACCATTTTTAAGACAGCATAAGGTGAGTCGTCTCTGGCGTCTCTACCTCCAATTAATTTCCAATGTACCGATATTATGACATACCATAATTGATATCTATTAACAATAACTAGTAAACCAGTTACAATGGTCGAAATTCGACCACAATTTAAACTATACAAAAACTAAACTTAATTTTAATCTGTGCAAGAGAAAAACAGTTATTATAAGGATAAGGTTTAACTTGTTGAGCCATATTTAAAAGAAATAACACCTAAACACATTTTTTGACAGACATCTGACATAGTTGACAATCTAAAAGACATTTTTATATTGTCAGTCATTGTCAGTGCTGAAATAATGAGTATGTTATTTTGTTTAATTCAATATATTTGTAATACTTATTAGACATAAATATTATATTCAATAATTTTCTTTGCATGAACTTTCACGTATGTCTAATATCATAGTCCCATCTGCATGCAGTATTCGAAAAATACTTCCGCAAATTTTCGCTTCAAGTATTAATAGTTAGATTACATACTTATGTAATCTAATCTATTTATATAATTTACAATACGTATTTACGTATTGTAAATTCTATAAATTATTTATTTGCCTAAGTATGTGACATACATTCATTTTATCTTAACTTTCTGTGTCCGTCGACCCCATATGAGGTCAATGATACACCACTGTGTCGTGAAGTAGAACAGGTATTCGATGTAGGAGTAGACTAGTAGAACCATCAGCTTGTGGCTGTCCCAGATATCCAGCAGAGCGTATATTGACAACCCGTTACTGTAAGTCCAGAATAATCTGGAATGGAAATTTTATCATTAGGGTACGTGCTAATCAACGATTCTATATACAAATACAGCTTATACTATTATTTTATGATATGGAAGTAGCAAATGAGCCTGCAATTCACCTGATGGTAAGTGGCCTCTCCCGCCCATGGATATACGTAATCAACCCAAGATAAGACTAGTCCTAGTACCAGAGGTTGGACAGAAATTCGTCGCTACCCCTGAGTATTAAGTTGGAACGCCTCGGATAGGTATGTCTTCCTTACCACACCCTTGAAAGCAAAACACAAAAGCGAATAATAATTTATATAAGAGGCTTCATTATTTATGCAGAAAAAATATAAATTGCTAAACCTAAATACCAACTTAAGATATAAAAACAAATACTCAAAATATTGTTATTTGCTTGTACCAAGATATATGTACATTTATGTATAGGTGTTGATGAAACATTGTGAGAATTTTTTTCTGTAAGTTCATCTGCCAATCTGCAGCCCGAAGGTCTTTTATCTAATCCTAGGCAATACCCAGTAGTGGTAATCATCTATTACATGAACATTAAATCCTTAATACTTACACAGCACAATATGTAGAAAAGAAAGCCGTCATCAACATTAGGCCTGGCAGTAAGCTGTCAGGCCTGCGACGCGGCACCAGCAGCAGATCCAACACAACGACCACCATTGAAACTGAGTGGAGGGAATGATGCGACCAGTCGGGCAAGTACTCGAATATCTTCACCGGCGCTATCAGACTTGGGTCTTTGTTCCATAACCGCCAGAAGATTATGTCAGCGTACTGGAATGGATATTTCCTTAATACAATAGAGGCAAATTATCATATTTTAAAGGTGGCATAACCCTTTGTGATTCGACTCCGGCACCACCGCCACACCTATTTCTGCCATATAGCAGCAGTGTTAAGCATTGCTGTGTTATGGTTTGAAGGGTGTGGTCAGAGAGACATATTTATTCGAGGGGTTCCAACTTATTCCTCAAGCGTCAACGCGTTTATGACCAACTTTAAGTGTATTTGGAATCTTATCTGAAGTTGATTACAAATATCCATGAGCGGCAGTGGCTACTTACCATCAGGAGGACTACATGCTCGTTTGCTACTTCCATAACATAGTACAGAAATCAACTTAACATTTAGAAAGTATCAAAATATTTTGAAGGTGGTAAATCCCTTTGTGGTCTGACTCCCTCGGCACCACCGGTATTTCCGCCTAATAACAGCAGTGTTAAGCGCAACTGTGTTCTAATCAGAAGGCTGTGGTAAGGGCTTACTTTAGAGCATTCTAACGTAGTCCTCAGGGGTAGTAAGGCATCTTTTGTCAATCTTAGGTAGGACTCTGATCTAATCCGGCGTTAATTACAGATGTAGTGGGCACTTTCCAAAAGGTTCCTTTCCACTTACTACAAAATAATTTAAAATAAGCAGCAATACTTTGATACGTACCATAATGGTTGGGAAAAGAATGCTTGTCATCACTAGATCCTTGATCTTTCTGACCATCGTCACTCGTGTGTTCTTCCCCTGACCTAGCTTCTCCTTCCATTCGCAATACAAACACGCAGGCAAGTATAACAACGAAATTAGCTGTAATCATAGATAAAACGGTCTATTAATGAACAGTAATTAGGTCAAGTGATTGCCTTAGTTGTAAAATGGAAGACAACGCCAAGCATGCAATGTTGCAATTAGGTTTACGCAAACAGGTCTACATAGTGGACGTAATTAAGATTTTTATACTAAACTTCCATCCCATTTCACATTAACGTGATCTCTGCTTGACAAACGGTAAACATGTTACTCATTGAATACAAAAAGGATGCAAATCACAGTGCATTTTCAGGACAATTAAAACACAATGAAAATATGATCTTGGTATTTTTTCGTACATTTTCGATTTTTACATCGTTAGATTTTTTACTATAACTATGAAGATGGATAGTAAAGCTTTTGCATTCAAATTTCTGCCCAATTTAATTGGAACATCAATCTATGCTTTACTTCATAAATCGATTAATAGCATTTGTTTGAAATATGCGATCTTCATATGTTTTGAATTGTGGGCTCTTCGTATTAAATTAGCGTTAGCGATTAATTACCAATTGTTATTAAATCGTAGACACTTTTCCTCTTAATGCCCGATCCTTAAAGCGCCATTATGAAGGGACTGAATGTTATCTTACATTTCGACTTTCGACGTTACGAATTTGATGTTTTAAGTGATGTAAGTATCTGTGTTTGTATTATGCAGAGTTCATATATTCATAAGAATACAATACTTTTTAAATACCTAATGATATAGTTTTAAAGATGTCTATCTTTTTTGATCCAAGTACACAACTATGTAGGAAATTACTCTAACTATGTAGTTATTTAATCAAAGATACGCTAAACTTTTCTAACTCTAGACCAGTTTAGCAATGATTTATAAACAAATCAAAACTTGTTTTTTGGTTGTTAATAGTGCCGAAGTGGCAGTTTTGTTGCATTCATTTTAATAATTACCCGACTGCGTCAGAGGGATAATGTTTTCTCGAGCGTATGTACATATGTATGTACGTCCATTTCTATTACACGCCCCACAGCCCAAACGGCTTGACGGTTTTAACATATGAGGTGTCGTTAGAATCCTCTCAGTTGTCATAGAAACGAGCTAAATAATTTTTAAATATGGTACCTGCGAACGAAGAAAAAGGGAAGGAGGGACAAAATATTTTTACATCATAACAATATGGTTATCAAACGAGTACGGGTGTTAAAGTCAATTCATTTCAGGCAGTCGGGTTTTTTGTTTTTAACATAACTAGTAGACCAGTGACAATGGTCGAGATTCGACCATAATTAAAGAAATACAAAAATTAAACATGTGAATCTATTTTTAATCTATGCGTAAGAAAAACACTTATTATAAGGAAATGAGCTTTAATTTGCTAAGCCGCATTTAAAAGCAACAACGCATTTTTTGACATAGAAATCTGACATAGTTGACGATATCTTTTAACATTGTCAATATATTGTTTTATTTTGTTCAATTTAATATATATTTTGTAACTTAATTGTACACAAATATTATCCATTAAAAAGCTTCTCTGCATGAACTTTCACGTATGTCTAATACCATGCTCCTCTTTCCGCGCAATATTCAGAAAATGGTACCGCAACTTTTCGCTTCACGTATTAATATATATATTAACTCTATCTATTTATTTCAACACAATCCATTTTAGCACAGTATGACACAGCCCTAAGTAATATCACACACACAATATACTTTAAGCATATAAGTGTTATTAGGATTTAATTTTATTGTAATAATAATTAATATTAAATAATCACAGTCTAATTATTATTTTGAGACCAGTTAACGAGAACGCGATAAGAAATGGTCACATATCAGTTAATTTCTTGTATTGTTATAATATTTTTCATAATATTATAATTATCGTAACGAACTCGGCTTTACCTTAGTTGGTGAGTGCCGTAGCTTTTGATAATTTTAAAATTAAAACGTTGACATCAAAGATACCACGTACTAGTGTACTAGAGAAGCCACTTCAAACATAAATCGTATCTTTTTTGTAATTTATAACTTAAAGCGCTGAACAATAATAATACCGTCTAACGTATCCTTCAGAACTGCAGCGCTTGATTGGCTATAAAGGAGCATGACATCCGCATAGACTGTGATACGAGAGGCCCAGCTGCCGCAGTTGAACGGGACACTACAGAGGTATGTTTTGTTGTGTAGGGTATGTTTGTAGTCCCTCTAGTGCTTTAGTACATGGTATCTCAATGAACTTTTATTAGAGAAAGTGTTAATACATAAACAATACTCATATATTACAGCCGAGCCAAGTACTGCTCTGAAAGCATAAACATAGTTTGAAATAAATATCAATAAATAACTATAAAAAAAACATCTGAAATTTCATTTTCAATAATTCAACAATCTAAATATCCGACTTTATTTACAGAATAAATAAAATCGGATACATTTTTATTTGCAATCATAACACAATTTTGATTTTTTTTTCATAAATATACCAGCTCTTTAATATTTTTATTTTGTTTAAAAAAAATAACATCATTCATTAAAGTTTTATATCGAAAAAAGGGGGGGAAGGGGTCCTAAATTTTGTGACGTCACAATTCAATATATAATATATTTGATAATCAAGAAGTTTATTTATAAGTAAACTGTTCTCGCCATTTATAAAATCAGCG
>DWNY01001535.1:0-12474 GCA_018250635.1 Telegonus apastus
ATAACAGTACATATTAAGAACATTTATGAATCCATAATCGAAAACGTCGTTAAACCATCACGCAAATCCTCGAGTACCTTATAAATAATTTGCGTTTATATTCTTAATGCAGCTATTGATTAACGTGACGTACTCTAAATAATCCAACACAAATAATCACGAATGTACCCCTGATGCAATTGCTAATCGCACCGAATTTACCATACAATATATCAGCGATCACTTAATTTCCTAATATGAGTATTTCTACAAATTCTTTTATACAAATGAAACGAAATTTCTAGAATTTTCCGCTTCAGCGGTTTACAAATGACTATTTTCAAAGTCTTGCTTTCTTGATATTTTATTGTAAGAATACGACTCGCTACATCTTTTCCGTCTTTCTCAAGAGTTGTTCGGGTGGAAAATCGCTAATGAGGCCAAATGGTGTTCAAAAGGAACATACTTGCAGAATAAATTTACCTATTCCGACGTCAACGCGATTTTCTTTATTTTATTCTGAAGAAATTTAACTATTGTGTGTAGGCGTTTTATAAAATGAATGTGAATGGATATTTTGATCGTGAATATAGCTATATTCAAATATTGTGGGTATATGTTAAACTTTGAATTGATTGTATAATGGCTACGAGTGACGAGAGCGTACGGATTTCGTTTATCGTTTACAATCTTTTAATGATAATTTTCTAGACTTAAGCTAGAATTGGTTTTCCTCCTTTTTATACGAAAGGCATGAAGTAAAACCAACTATCTGCAACCACTTTCAGTCCCACGTCAACGATCCTAAACGGGCGCTCAATTTTCCAACTTTGACTTCGAATTTAACGATCGAAATTCATTTTTATCCAGAAATAATTTAGCGCTTCAAAACTTTTCCTTACTGCAGATTAAGGGATCGATGAAGAAGTATTCAAGCATTTTACCATTTTAACTAAGTATTAGTAGCATTATTAAAAAAGTTAGACAATAGAAAAATGTTCTCACTTTTCTTGATAAGTAATTCTTTCGTGCGGAAAATCGCAAAAGGGTTTTAAAGTGCTACGGATAAAAGGGGTGGTGTGGATTAAAGTGGGGGGTTGGGGGAGGGAACAAGCTCGTTAGCGACAATTTTTCTCAAAGCTCTCCCAAGGGAATTGTCACAATTCCGATTGTGACGAATTACGATGGAAACATTGTGGCGCTCTCCTTTTATTGAATGCACTAAAATAGATGAATACGTAAAAGGCTAGTATTATCTCGCAGTTTGTGCACATTGTAACTGATTCTAGTAAAACAACGTCGGAACGGTGCAGTCGGAAGTGGGTAACTGCTAACCTAATGGCTAAACTTCGCGTGCGCTTTGTACTTCAGAGGACACGTTAAAACATCGGTTCTATATTAAGAAAACATTGTTTTTTTATAACTAAACTTCATTCACACTAAGTCCTAAAAGACATTATAAGGAATTATTTGGCAATGAAGGCTAGCTGTTCGCACTTGACCATTGTAGCGTATCAATAATAACATTTGGAGGTGTTTTTGTCTAGAAATCTATTCTTAATTTATCTATCTATCTGGCCAAGATTGAAGCTGCAACGTTCAAGTGATCGACCAGTATATTAACCGCTTTGGTACAATTCGTCATGATACACTTGTTGGTAATAGATTAATTTAATCATATTATGTATACGTGAAAGGAGCAATAATTGGTGATATAATCGGATAATTAATCAGATGATATCGTCGATATCTTGTCGATTAATTGGACGGCGAAAATTCGACGTTAGCGTGAAAGAAGTTATTGTTTATATATAAGTGAAAATATAAATCTTAGTTTTTTCCTGTAATACAAGTAGATATATAAATATTGGTGTCGTCTGGAACAGCAATTTAATCAAAGTCCGCAGAAGTGATTGTATTAAAAAGTAATTTATTTTAGTTCGCGCGGAAGGCATGGCATGCGGCTGTTAATTACGAAACTAATTAAAAACGTCGATTCTGTAATTAATCTTCCCCGCTCCGGACCACTGCTGGAGATTTAAAATTCTGAAAGTTAAAGTTCGTGGTAATTTACGTAGACTGTACGTAATTATATGTCTGTAATTAGTGGCGTCGAATGGAAGAATAATTAACGAATAATATATGTAGGTAAACTCAATACGAATATAAGATAAATGTTAGTAACATTTGTCTAATATTCGCAATAATACGGTGGATACATAGGTCTATCAGGTAGCTAGTTTCGGGTTCGATTCCCGAAAAAGAAATGTATTAACGAATTTAATTTATTTTTCTGTGCTTGGATATTTAAGTATTTGTGTCTTTGAACTCACATGATAAGCAACACCAGTTTAAAATAAAATTATTGTATTCATCATATTGTAACAATGATAAATATTTATTTGTTAATGGAAAACTAATTTTATATTATACTCAATTACAAGTTACGGAACTACAATCATACTAAAAGCATTAGCTACGGATTGTTCAGGAATTTAACTTTATAAAAGAGTTACTAGTTAAGATAAGTCTCCTAAAAGAAAATAAGAAATAAGCTTTTTTTGTAAAGAATAATTAGCGGTTTTATTCAAGCCATTCGAAAGCTTCTACTGGCTTTAATAAAATGTAAATTTTTAATTCTTATTGCCAATTACTTTGTTTCAAGCGCCCTTATTGCTAAGCTAAGCGCTGTGCTAATTGGGCAAAACGATATATACATTCAGGATGTATTTGAATTGTTGCATTGTTATTGTATTGTTGCATTAGCCAAATGCTTTAATTTATATTATTGCGACGGAACCAACAGCAATATAAACATTGTTTTGACTGTATCTTATATAATTTTCTTCTTTTTAATGTCTTACTATACCTCATTTGTATTATTATGAATGTAGGAAGAACACTTAAATGTTGCAATTCAGTTCTCAGGTGTAGTAAGACATCTGTGACAGGTTTTTCTCAGATAGGATATTCCCGCGGCCGTCACGAGCTCTTGGACCCCTCGCGAATTTATGTTTTTTTTTACGCCGAACCCTAAATATTAAAAAAAATATGTAGCCTTAGTTATGCCTTATACCATCAGCTATCTGCCAGCACAAGTCCTGTCAAAATCGGTTTAGTTGTTTCGAAGAAACAGACCGTAAAGTTTTATTTATTTGTATGTATAGAAGAGGAAGTTTCTGCCAGAGATTTAAACCTACGATCAAAATACCACTAGTCTGTCTTTGTTCTGTATTACTATACTTTTGCTACCTGTCCAAAATTAAGAAAACTTCAAGTAATTAAATGAGACTCCATCAAGGCCCAGACAAAGGTTAGTCATTTATTCTTAGAACAAAATCGTGAAAATAAAGTGCCATTCCCGCTTAAAAGGCGACAAATTGTCAGCAAATTGATCGAGATCGCGTTCTATCGCGTGAAATGGACTGCAAATCTAATTAGCGCCTCCTCTCAGTTTCCGTTGTACGTATTATTAGTCTTTCTCGTGTCTATTTTTCGGTACATTGTTTTGACATTTCTGTTTCACGATCATGTGGTTCATTTATTTAGCACTGGTAGACGCGCCGCAATTCAACTCAATGGTAACTTTATGTCTGGCGTGTGGTGCTTAGTGCAGAAATAACGAGGAAGGCACTACTGTCACACCTTTTTATTGTTTGGAAGTAGCTAACGAGCATGCAGTAAACCTTAGATGTACTGCATGCTCGTTAGCTACTTTCAAACTATAAAAAAACTCATCGTAAGTGGCCACTGCCGCTTATGAACATCTGTTTTAAACGCCAGATAAGATCAAAGTCACCCAACGCTGAGGTTGACCACAGATGCGTTGCTACCCCTGAGCACTAAGTTGGAATGCCTCGGATAAGTATGTCTCCATGTTGAAGCAGTTCTTAGTATTTCGTTGGAAGGGCGTGGTTACCAGCTTAATTACAACGAGACGACTTAGTCCTCAGGAGTAGTAATGTATCTGTGATTGACTTCAAATTAAACCCCTGTACTATCTGAAGTTCCTTACAGATGTCTATGGGCGGCAGTAACCACTTAACATCCGATGGACTGCTCGTCAATTGTATGGCAAAATAATTCAAGGCAAGACAGAGCTATCTACTTATCCAAATAATAGGATCAAACATTCACGTTTGAATCGTATCTTAATTGTAGATGCTTTAAATCTAACAGTTAATTGCAAAGTTACACTGCAATTTTACTTACATATTCCAAAATTGTTTCTCCTTAAGATGCTCTGTGCAAAGTTAATAGAATGGATTGCATTTACATTTCACTCGCCGCCACACCGAATGCTAGGGAAGTGTGCAAGTGTCGTGACACGCCGTGGAATTTGTACCGCTTTTAATTTATGTCTAATTTTAATTTCTGTAATTAAAATACTCGTGTCGTACAGAATGTCCAAGTTACTACTAACATTACATATTGAAAGTATATGCAAATATTATATTATAGCAATGATTTATATATAAGTCAATGCTTTATATAAGTCAATCTTTTGAAAATTGAAAATTTAAATGTGCAATAATTTTATTTTTAATATTTGTTCGAGTGTTTTTTTTTGTTTGTATGATCGTACTTCATGCTTAATTGAACATTCACCAAGAACTAATTTCAGGATGACTAGATTAAAATTAATTTAATTATTTAAATAATTGTTTATTCTATATGAAGTTATTTTTTGGAACTCACACTTTAAACGCGAATAAAACTCTGCTACGAAAAAAAAAATCATAATACAATAGTAACCATTACAAGCGCGTTGACTTGCTTGGGTACGTTTATATCTAACAATGAGTAAGCTCATAGAGGCACATCTAAAGATAGCTGGCGTAACACATGAAAGTGTGTGTTATATAACACTAAAGAGCCAGAATGCAAATCAAGTATGCTTGTATGTTTGACTTGGAATTGAACTCGCAGCCTTAACAACTACATTTGACGACCGCTGCATGACTGGGCCGGGTTGTTAACTATAGCGATAACTAAATTAATAAATCCTAATGTAACTATAGCTATAGATCCTTCCTATATGGTGATAATGTGTATTTAGTACTTATGATAATGCGACTGGCACAGAGATTTCCTGACCGCAGTGCGCCCATCAAATATGAAAGCCTCGTGCGCGCCAAACGCCCATCCACTATGGGAGTACATTTAATAAAAGTGCCCGCAGAAATACATTCCCTTTTTTCATATTTAAACTTTCCAGAATGTCGTTTATTTCAGGAGCTTTTAATATGTAATCAGAACTTGAAGTTAAAGTTTCCGCAAATGTTCTTTTGAGGTTAAAGAAAGGTTTACGAGTAGACTTACTTTTTCCCCGTAAGTTAGGAGTATGGCTTTCGCTAGAATGTAATTTGTTTAAGTATTCACTTTTGTATTACAATGGCTAAACTTTCTAAATTTTTTTTGTTTCTTTTACATTTTTACATAAATAAAATGTTTGATATTGTAAAAACACTTTATGCGTACTTCATAAGGAGCGGTATCATTCACAAGACGTTGAAGATTATGTTAAAAAAAGATAAATATTCCTCTTTTGAAGCCTGTAGACTTAATTATCAGTCTTTATGGATAGAAATTTAAGTAACAGTTGTCCGTTATAGATATAACTTGAAATATCAGTTTTAGATAGGACTTGAATTAATTGGCGTTGATTAGATTTCTATACTTGACTTGACTACCTACTTTACCTACGTAACTTGCATAATCCTTTTCTTTATATTTACTTCTTACCTTGCGCAAACAGTCAGTCACCACCTTTGTGATACGTTTTTTCTTTAGTCGCCACAAGCAAAGCGTACAATTAACACGGTATTTTCAAAACGGTACGATATGGCGATAATTAACGTGTCACAACTGAACACCGTAGACGTGCGATGAATGAGAGCCGGCACAAAACGGTGCCTTTAGAAGTGATATGGCAACCTGAAAAAGGTGGCGGTAAATAGTGTTCGGTTGAATCGTAGCCGTTTGCATTTTAAAAGCACCGTTTTGTAGGCCTCACCATTGCGTTTTCCGTCTTTAGTGGCGCCACTTGGGGAAACCTTCTTACAAAAATATCGAAAATATACCAAAAAAACTTTTCGAAATTGCATGTACAGTACCAGACTTGCTTAAGCGAGCCTTTGAGGCCCAGCGAGACGTTGTGTGTGAATGAGTACGGCCTTTAAGATAACGATATGCTCGTAGCGAGACTTGCCCTTGGGGTCTTTACATAATTAGAGAGATTTAAGTATCAGCAGTAAAAATTAGCAATTTGTATGTTTTTCTGTCGTCAACCCGTTACTGTCTTAGTGCTGGGCTTAGATATCCCAGAGTGAAAGGGTTTTAAGCCATAGTCCACAGCGCTGTCCACGACCGAATTAGAAGACTTTACACACCTTTGAGAATTATTTTTAATGACTCTCAGATGTGTAAGTTTCATCACGATGTTTATTATTTAAGTTAAAATCACTTGATTTTGAAAAACAGCGCTGCAAACCTGGAATTTAAACCTCGAACTCTCCAATAAAGTGGCCGAGTTTTAACCAAAATACTATCACCGCTTATTAATGAACGGTTAGATCTTTCTATGATTTGAATGAACAACCAAGACATCGAAACATGTAGTATATGTTCTTATTTGATGGGTTCCCCAGGATTTGCAACGCATGTACAAATTTAATTCACTTGCTCTATATAGAGTTCAGACTTCTTTTATGTAGAATTAGTTAATACCCAAGGGTGTATGTGTACATTGCTCCTGATAAATTAAAATTCCCCTCAAACAAAAACTCAAAGTATACCAGGAAAGTTTACATTGAAATATGAAATAATGCGATGTTTTCACGAATAATCATTCAATTATGTTCCTTTCCTGAACATTAATGTAGACCATATAGAAGCGATTCATAGAATAATAATTGAAACTAACGAACAAGTATTTAACGGTAACAACAAAATAACAATAACTTTGTTTAACAGCACTACGTTAACATTTTGTGGACTTAATAATCCCTTTCTCGTGTATTTATAATCTCAATCTCCATATTACAGTTATATAAGATTACATTTCAATTGAAACTCAATTGCCACTGATTGCGACGTTACAATCAGAGCCAATTTTCAGCATCACAACGTTCTCATCGCGCCTTTTTACTGTATTTTCCACCCATTTCCACAACTTAGTCTAATTGGACAATGGAACCTACCAACATGGTAACAATTGTGGAGAATTGTCTCAAATTTCATTCAATCAACGTCATTCCGTAGTCGTATTTCAAACAGAAGCCAGCGCAGGTAAGTTTCTAAACCGTTGATTAATAGGGCACAGAAGACGAACTAATCTCTCTTTGAGCACGCCCGTTTGTCAGTAACCTGCTGTATATCAAGCTCAGTGAAACTCTATTTGAATATCTATTTATTTTACGAACAGATAGTTAGGTATTACTAATGAGTAGATGTGACTGACATATTAATGTCTACATATCTACTTAAAGTGTACTGTATAACTTAACTAATTGTTGAGGAATATGTGGATATAAGATAGAACAGTAATAATTAGGATATAAGACCGTATTACCGTTATGACCATCGGTTTTAACGGACTTTTAAAGGATGGCTTGATCAGTTTTACTGTATTTTTTATTGTTATTTGATTATTGTCACTTAAAAACTGATTTGGATAATCCTTTTTTGTTTGAAGTGGTACTTTCCCCGTGTGTTCCTATTTAAATTTGAATAAAAAATCTAAAATAAATAGGGATTGAAATTTAGAAGGTATTTGGACGTAAACCTTAATTTTAATTATCAATTTAGCAATAAACATTTTTGTCTTATTTTTTGTTAAAAAGATATTTGTTATGAAGTATGATTTTATATGATTTTTTTTATATATTTTTTAAATCCAGCAGGCATCCGATTAATTTAACTGTAACGCCCGCTATATTATAATGCCAAGCCATGCCAAGCAGAAGGATGCCAAAGCCATGCCATGACAGTAGCCGCCACAACTGTCAGATGTTATCACGCCACTCTAAAGTATAAATACGAACTGTGCTCATTTTGTGATTCATTCTGTTCTGAGCACTCGATAAGTCGAAATTCTGCCCGATTGTGTACGAAATAATTGTTAAAGTAATAAAAGTGAACGTAATTATTAAACCTACGCCTTTATATTACCCTTCTGTTTCATAACATTAAGTTTTAGAACTGAATATTACAAACAATATCTACAGCAATGGAGCCGCGTACACTACTACTATAACGTATTTTACTTACAGAAATTGTTATAAAATATTGTAAAAACAGTTCTAGAGAATTCTTGTCATCTTTAAACGGCTCAGCTCATGACATGAAAACCTTTTATAACGATGAAAGACTTAAAAAGTATTATTTCTGACGCAAGCGATCCTAAGCGTTTTATGTAAACGACGGCTCCCTGTATTTTAATGTCCACTCAATCTGATTGTTTTCCATTCCACGTAAATCCGTTGAAAAACAGATTAGAATCGCTATAAAATCTTTTCCAATACTGTTTTGAAGTATCACACAATACTATATTTTAGTGTGTTTGAAAGTAATATGTATCACCTAATATAGTATAGTATAGCATTTTCAATGATTCTAGATTTCTTGATAATGTATAATGTATGGATACACAGATATCCAAATTCAAGTTAGATAATAGGTTGGTAACTAAATACCCATTGTCATTGCCAAATGCCACGTCATATGTCCTGGTAATCTTTACAATGGAGTGAAATGAAAAATATCAATGTTTATAAAAATACGCGTAAAAGATGTGTGTCTGATGGGACTGAGAAGATCATAAAGACACGTAGACTAAATCTGTCTTAGCTAAAAATGGTAACGAAATCTACATTGAAATAACTCAGTTTGTATGATAAGGTAATCGACACTCGGAACCCTGGGTTGTTATCGAGTCGACCCAAAACTTCCGCCGGCCCTCACTGCCCCTGATAATACTTAGAGGGTCCGTTTCCCATCAAGTTGGATTTTCGGAATAAAATTTACATACAAACGTGTTATATACGGTAATATACTCACCGAAACTCGTTTTGGAACTGCAAACTAAACTAGCCGGATTCCATCTGTATTCTAGGTTCACAAAGTAAGTAACGGATAGACTCACTTCAATTCAAAGGTGGCAGAATGCCTTGTGGTTCGACTCCGACGGCACAACCGCCACACCTATTTCTGCCTTATGACAGCAGTGTTAAGCACTGTTGTGTTCTAGTTTGGAGGGTGTGATAAGGGGAGCATACTTATTCGAGGCGTGCCAACTAATTCCTCAGGGGTAGCAACGCATTTATGACCGTCCACAGGTAGAACTGTGAATCTTATCTGCGGTCGAATACAAATGTCCATGGGTGGTAGTTGCCACGTACTGTAGGTGGGCTGTATACTCGTTTGCTACTTTCAAGCTGTAAAAAAACTACTTATAAGTTATTTTATTTTTTTGACAAACTTGCGTATGCGGAGCGCTGCTCTCTGATTGTCTTATGCTACGAACAACATACGCGATTTAAAGCGAACATGATTCCGAAGTATCCGATGCTTTGTCATCGGAATTTCGAGTTTTGCCCTTTAGTTAGGAGTCTATGCAATTACTTCATCTGGGGTTTTCGGCAACAATCCCCGTCCGCTTATTCGTAGGTCGAATTCAACAACTTGGTTAGAATTTTAGATTTGATTTGAGGCGTCTGCTAAATGTCAGATCTTAGACTTTGACTAGACCCGTGAGGTTTCTAGTGCTTAATTAAGTTTTGGGAGTTTACTTTGAGCTTAGACGTTAGCATGTATAAATGAACAATTATTACGTCTAAATATTTAGCAAGATTAACAACTATCATATTTTAAAGTAAATTTGCTAACTCTGTCATAATTTATACTGTTTTTATATTTAATTCTTTAGGTATATAGGTAGTTTGTTGTGTATATAAATCACATTTATTATATGTTGATGATGGTAGAACCCCAGTAACTTCTGAGTCAAAACCCCTACACCGAATTCTGTTTAATAATAACACTATTCATCGCTGCTGTTCTGGCTTGAAGGGTGTGGTAAGGTATATACATATCCGAGGCATTCCATCTTAGTCCTCAGAGGTAGCAACGCATCTGCGGACAATCTTTAATAGGCCTCCGATTTTAGCTGGGATTGATTACAGATGTCAATGAGTGGTGACTAGTTACCATCAGGTGGACTGCATGTTCCTTTCCTACTTCTAAATAATAAAAAAAAGTAAAAAGAAGGCGATAGAACCTTTTGTGTGACTCCGGAACGATCATGGTTATTTCTATTTCTGCTTAGTACCAGTAGTGTTAAGTGCTTATTTATTATGACAGATTTGTCGTGATGCAGAAATAATTATTCGAGTTATTCTTAGTCATCTTAGTCCTGACTCGTCAGACATATCAACGCATATGTTACCAACCTCATGTACGACTACCGTTACAAACGGGTAATGTTTAATGTCGTCTACCAATTCGCACTTGGCCAGCACGGTGGACTATGGCCTAAAAGCCCTCTTACTCCGAGCGGAGACCCCAGCAGTGGGACAATAATGGGTTGACGACGAATGTTTAATTAAAAATCAAAGGTATGTATGTCTAATCAAATAATTATTATAAAAGTTAGTATAAAATGTTCAGAGCCTTAGCTTAGTTCGTTTCTAACATACATACACACATACATACATAGGTACTTATTGTTAATTACCAATATTTTGGTAATGATTGTTTCTCGTGAGTATTTTCAACGTACACCAACAAAACTAACAGATATTATAGCTATATAGATCGTAATCACAGCAACACAACGTTGCACTTTGTGAGAGGAACTACACGGACGATTTATTTTACAGCTCGCCCACGTGTTACAAACGGTTTAATGGACGTCCGCCCTAACGCCGGAACAGATGTTGCTAGAAATAGGTAAATCTTGCACGCAAAATTAACCTACGTAAAGCTACTTGAAAAATAATATGTATCACTAACATAACCACAATTTAGCGTAATGAATAATGTTTTATGGTTGAAGTATTGTATATCTACTCGTGTTTTATTTTCGTTAAAAGTACTTTAAATTTTGACTACATAATTATGTTTTCTAATATACTCATGAGCAGGAAAGCATTTATTATTGACTTCAGGCCAGTACTCAGGCCTCCAGAGGTGCGTTAGTCATCACATAATATTTTTCATTTTTGTTTACTATAAGGTTAAATTCAGTCCTCAAAATCAGTAGGTAAGGCATTTGTAATCACTATCAGAACTCTATCAGTTTTAGGTCGGTCATAAAGCCATGATCAACAATATTATCTTTTTCTTAGCCTACCACCCAAAAATACATATCGATATCTTAATTCGCAAACCAGCTTACTCCATAAGGGCTAATATTTCAGAAGACACATAAAACCTTAAAATATTTTGCTTAAAAAAACGAAAATACCCTTTGAAGATATAATGTCTATGTATTTATTGTGTTTTCAAAATTTTCTTCACAAAATATTATAATTTTTTATATGTCTCCTGACAAATTTGCCCATATGCAGTTAGCTGGTTGCCGAATAAAGAATCGATATTAGGTTTTTAGGTATTCAAACATCAATCAAAATAGAACTAAGTGATTAGTGAACTGAAAGGGATAACACAAATGATTTTCATACAATCAGCTCGATGCTGCTTTATATTCAAAACTGTAGTTTCAGTTTGTTGTTGATATTTATCCGAGAGGTTCCCGACGGATGGGTCAATGACAGATTACTGCCAAACTCTAACCAATTTAAATGATAATACTGAGAGGTTTTGATACAAATCACAAGAATAATATACGTCATTTATTATATGCTTGAAGACCTTAATCCGATTAAAAAAATACAATGTTCTTTTACATTAACAACGGAAGTTTGCCGTAGATGTTAACTTTTTAAATTTAAATTAACGTTAGTTAATCTTGAGTTAAAGGTCGAACCATATTTGTTCTACCTGGTGAATTACTTGGTGGAAATAAATTAGCTGAGAAGTATGAAGTTCATCTGATAGTAACTGGCCTCTACTGTCCATGTACATCTGTATCTTACCCCACATAAGATAAGAGTCCTACCTGAAGGAATATTCAAGTAATTGTCGCTTCTTAACAAAACTGAAGACCTCATATTTGTTTCTCCCATACCACACAATTTAAACCAGAACAAAGCAGCGTCTAACAATGTTGTTATAAGGCCGAAATAACTGTAGCGGTAGTAAAATAGTGTCTTATTTTATAGTAACGCTGATAATAATCGGCTTACTGCGTAATTATGTCGTAAGGATGCTTAGGCTAACGACGTCAAGAGATTACTTGAAGTTATTATTATATTTACAGGCATAATTACGTTGGGTACCTACTATTCTTACTATCAGGCACTTCTTGATTTTTTATTAAAGGCATTTAACATTAATGTTTAACGAAAATATATGGTTTTAATTATAAAATAT
>DWNY01001536.1:0-12472 GCA_018250635.1 Telegonus apastus
GGCATAACAGTGGTAATATTATTGCGCAAGTCATTCATTGTTATATAATCGAATATAAAGTAATTAGATTAATAAAATTATTATTATATTATTGTAGTAGTAAATGAACATGAAAACTCAATGGCAAGTAGAAACAGCCTCCCACGGATATCTAATTGGCAAGCTAGAACACAGCGCATAACATTGCTTTAAGACAGAATTAAGAGATAACCCTTATTTATTTTTCATAATTTTAATATTCTACTTTTTTCCATAGATCTTTGTTATCACTTTACAAAGGTTTTACTTGGATACAAATAAATGTGAAATCCACGGCGAAATAAATAAAAAGTCCGAAATAAGTCAAACTTTCTCACGGGCTCGTTTCTTTACAAAAATAAAATCCATTAGTTGAGGGAACGAAGCCGACAACAATATTTTCTTAGTAAAAGCCTTGTCTACGTAGAGCAGCGACTCGGAAATACCGGCTCCAGAAGTAGATACGACCGCACTCTTTGTTCTGCCACGCCCTTTCAGCGAATATACTTTTGTTTATCTTTACAACTTTTGACCAATTATGTACCTATTTTGTTATATTATACTAGCGGTTCGCGCTTCGCACGTGTGAAGTTTGCATATATAGTGTGATTATTTTATAACGGTTTTAAAATAACACCACTCAGTTTGGCTAAACGTGATTAATCAATTAGGAGGAGATTAAAGTCAATCAGAGCCAATAATGGATTGTACACAATGATGCTGCGGACTGCAAGGAATTTAGTTAGGTTAAGTAATATTAGCCAATGTACAGCCTCTCTCGGGATAAATATTGAAAATAACTGTAAAGTAAAACAATAAAACAATCTATCTAGTTGTATATATATGGAAAGCGATTTTTTTATACGTTGTGAAGAAGAAAATCAATACTTTATATAGCTCTGTTTACAAAAAAAAAAATATTAATACAAAATTTTATTAAACAATCATTTAAAGGCCTAGTCATACATTTATGCATATAAGTACATAATTATAAACATTAACATTCCTGTAAGAAAAACGTAATTACCTATACAAAGGAAAGCAGATACTTAAAGGAACAAAAGACATAAGTCACTTTTTCCTCTTTTCTTGCTAATTTCAATAAAAATGTAATTGCATCTCATAAACCAATATATATGTCACTTTAATAACTTGAATTACACAATTAACTTTCACATTTATTTTACGGTAAAAGTTGTACCAGATATAATTATCCGGTTCCTGGACCTGGTTCTCGTGGCACGAGTATAAAGTCAGAGATCACTGTTTTTGATTTGTACATGGTATTGTGAATTGCGCATTCATGTGCTTCCACCAAAATCCAAAGGAAAAAGAAAAAGAGCCTTTACCATGCATGAACAGTAGTTTATAAAATCGTACAACTTTATGATTATAACGTGCCGCGCGACCGCATTATTTTTGCTTTATATGAGCAGCGTTCCAGGTTGGAGGGTGTGGTTAGGTTATATGAATTTTAAAATATTATTGGTACCCAGTAATACACCTCAATGTTATGACAATGTTATTAAGTTATATGATACTTCGATCTGGTTGTATGTACCGTGGTCCCAGTGAAGTATAGTTGAGATGGATATATATATATATATATAATCCATTTGCACAGAAAAAAACTATTATAAAACAAATTATCGAAATAAATTTTAGGCAGATATCATGAATAACCTATAATCTACCTACTCATTACATTGAAAGATGAATCCATGCACGACTATGTTAAATAAAATTATATATTTCCCCTATTTCTTATTCATGTCTGTATATTGTAAAATAACGCTATGAAAGGTTAACAAATAATCGATTTATGGTTACAATTTGATTTGATAACCGTATTCAAAGACATTGAAAACTTGGAACTTTTAAAAAAATATATTCGCGAATTTGAAAATAAGACAGCATATACACTTTTTAATAATTGTCTAATCAACATATCAAAGTAAAGTTCGTCTATTTCTGTCAAAAGTCCATTAACTTCTGAAAATGATAAACGTGTGAAAATGGTGGTGTTGTTAAAATGAGATGTTTGTATAATGGAAATTTATAGAGCATGCGATGCCGGGTAATAAGCGAGCCCATAAATATGAAAGTGAATGGCATAAAGGATCGGTAATGACATTTGGAGGGACAGCATTCCAGATTTGAGGGGACTTCTATTTCGCTGTGGACGATTACGTTATGGAGTCTGTGAAAATGTAAGTATAATGTCAACATGATGTTATGTTGATTGAATACTTTATGTTTTATTGATGGAAGTCGAATTTGTTTTAAGTCAAGCATTATTAAATCCTTATTGATCGTTATACATCAAATACAATAGCAAAAGAAAGTGACATCCAGGACTCTCTTAGGGAATGTACCCCAAATTCTTGTGTGATTGAGGGCCGAGGCCCATTGAACCATTTGGGACTCGGTTGGGGATAAAAACTTTTAAAGATAAATAGCATAATAATAGTTTAAAAATAGTTAAAAAAACTAAAAAACGTTTTCGTGAAAAAACGTACTAAAAAGTAAAAAATAATTATTGTAAAAAAGCGTGGGTTGCATGATGCCAACTGCTATAAATATTTTATTGATAAACAGACGGATGAGTTGAAGAAGGATTGTCGTTTTGGTATCAAAAAGCACTCCACGTTTTGTTGGCATTGGCCTTTCGGGACGCCGGATCTATAGAGTGCCCTTATGGTAAAGATGGGAATTTTTGCACATGATGTAGCTTTGGTAGTCAAGAAGATACTTTGAGAAGTTATTACTTGTCCAGTTTTTAAAGTTTTTACTTGTCCAGTTAAAGTCGTGTGTCGTGTTGTCATTTTATATTAAATTAAAATCAAATTCTTTCACACAACGGCAAGAGTAAGCAACGTAAGGGATCCTAAAATAGCATTATAGGGGGCACATTCCACGTTTGTGGAAACACTATTACAGCAAGGTACGTCGCACGCTACGTTCTCAAATGTCATGTATAAAGTCTGGTGGTTTCTTACAAATTCAATTTATTATTCAACTTTAAAAATGTATTTGTGCGGCTTTCATAGACATAATATTTATATTATAGAAACAGCAAAACAACGCATCGCCTTGATGGTAAGTGACCACGCCGCAGTAACACCTTTTTTTTGTTGACGAGGGGAAATCTTCAAAAGGTGCCCGACGCCGTGGGAGCGACGCCGGTTTGTGTGGGAATTCTACCACACTAAAAATCCCCGGTGGCCATTTTCAGCGCTGCATGAAGGACTTCAGGAGAACAACGGAACACAACTAGAGTCTTCCGACCGCGATGTCCCTAGCTCAGCACACATACCGCCGTCCTTCCTGGGGTCGCTGGATAGACGTTTTGAGCTCCCACTGTTGCCCTCCACAACCCCAGAAGCCCCCTCTTTAGTCGCCTTTTACGACAGGCAGAGGATACCATAGCCCTATTCTGGACCCGGGAGTACATGTACAGTCTATTGATACCTATAGAATAAACTGAAAATAAGATTAGAATCCTACCCGCGGTCGAATTTAGATCCATTGCTATCCTTGAGGCCAATTTGGAACGCCTCAGATAAGTATGCCTTCCTTACCATACCCTTCGAACCTGAACACGGCAGCACATAACAGTTATTATGAGGCAGAAAAAGATGCGGCAATGGTGTCGGTGGGATCAAATCACAAAGGGTTCTACTACCACCCTTAGAAATGTGATTAATTATTTATAAATTACTTAATCGAAACTTTCATTTAATATCATATTTTTTGTAATTTTCACCATCCACTAGGTATCCATTTAAATTATGATTACTAAATTAACGTAGAAAATTTGATTACTGATGACGCCACAAACGACAAACACTGACTATGAATGTGAAAACGAAAGGTATTACCTTTAACATAAATATTTATGGCGATTTAAAATTAGCAAAATGCCTCCGATATCAAGGGTAATAAAGAAATAAAATGAGTATCACTATATACTGTTTTGTGATTCTGTCTTAACGATGACAACATTACGAAATATTTAAAGACTACTTGATCGTAAATAAGTAAGTATTTTATTTATTTATTATTGGACATGTATAAGTTGGTATGAATTCGATTTCTACTGTATTACTGTACTGATATGTAATATTTAAGTCTAATTTAAACAATAGACGAGAAAGTAAAATAGGGCTTGATTATACTTAACGTACAAAACGAATTGTCGAGAACGGACAAGCCTAGGTAGGTACAACTTGAATTGTTATTGTAGCCTTTAAGCTTTTTGTTTGCCTTATTTTATATCACAACCAAATTAGGTCCTTCTCAAGCGAATATAACAATTTCTTAGATCAAATCTACAGGAACTATTTCCGTTCAAGGGCATTTTATGACAATTGGTAGAGTTTTTGACAGATACAAGTCGTGAAAAAAATTGCCTTTTTCAATTTTATTCAATTAGGTTCTAATGTTTTTCTCTGTTTTAATAGCTCAAACTTTCATTAAATTACGAATAGATAAATTTACCCACTTTAAAGTACTGTTGATGAGTAGGTATTTAGAGTTTGCTATAGTGAGGAAGTTATCATTTTTCGTCAAGTGGATCGTATGCTAATTTAAAGGTTGTAGAATTTGTACGCTTTGATTAATATACATAGTGGGATGGTAGTTCCTCCCCGACATATGTAAGTATATCTAGCATGAACCTGTTCTTGAGTATCCGTGGAAAGGTGTAGACGTCGACTGATTAGCAAATGAAGCGATCATCTTAGTCCACAGGAGTTGCAACGCATCTGTGATCGCCTTGAGGGTAATTTTTAAGGTAGGCCCCTTATTCTATAGGGAGTTCGTTAAAGGTATCCGTGGGCGGCAATGCCTAAGTATTACTAGGTTGTCTACATGTTCGTTTCCTACTTCAATCTTATAATAATATTCCGTTTTTAGCTTTTATAGCTAAAAATAAAATAGGAGAGAGAAACTGTAGCACAGAATAGAGTATATACACATATGTGCGCGTATACCTAAGTTATTCAAAATAGACTCCACTTTCATTGTCCCGTCGAGTCGTGCAACGTTGTTGAAAATTGTTGTGGATGACAGTTATGCATTCACTTTGCGTGCGGACGCACTTTTAATTTTCAGAGATTTCTTTTGCAATATGAATTGGATCGGACTAGGGACTTTTCTTGATTTAAACCTAATTTTAAGAGCTTTGTTGTTGTTGTTGTATATGTATGTATAACTGTTTTGGAAAGCACCTTGAGATTTGCAGTCAAATTCATTATTACTATTTAGTAAACTTATCAATTTTATTAAAGTAAAAAATCCAGTTACGTACTGAATAAAATGACTTCGACTCTATAATATTAATGGAATTCAGGATGACGATTGTTCATTATACAACGTTTTATTTACAATAACAATGGTAAGTAACGACGGCATTATTGCGTAACGAAGACAAGAATCGTATCTAATTGAGTATGAAGTTATAAACACAATATTATATTACTATACATTATAAAGTATGTCTTTCCTATCCTGTTGTTTCACATCATGTTTATTAAGTATAGTAATTAAGTAGGAAAATATTATCAGTATCTACCTAATTATTTTCTTAACAGACTTTGTGAAAGTTAATTACTGAAATGTAAATTAAACAAAAAGCAGAAACATTTTTCGGAAACTGTGAATCTTGTAATGAGAAAAAATAATCTTACACATCATTCCAATCAAGTTCATGTTTTTCAAATGTTAAACATTGGAAATAAAACAATGCTACTTTTTTAAATGTAACATAAGGATGTAGACTACAAGTAAATAACAATACAACGTGACTGCCTTGAAGACGATAACATTATTTACATTTCAATTAACGAAATGTACGTGGCGTAGTCGATTTGGTATGTCGTCAGTTTCATTATTGTCGTTATAAATAGACTATAGGACTTGTCCTACCGAAAACGAGTAGGTAGTCGACAACAGCTCACCATCTGATGTAACAATAGAAATGATAATTTATATGTGTATCAGTCAATTGCTGTCGTGGCTGAATACTATTCATGGTAAATACTATTAATGCTTCAATAAGTACGTTGCTTTATGTCTTTTTTTTGTTTTTTACTAGTTTATCTAAATGATTAGAAATGCATACATTGATATCAGCCTGATAGCAACTGACTTTAATGCCCGCGACGGCGACTGCATGCGCGTGGAGCGCGCGCTAATGCTTTTTTCAAAAAATTAAGTAGCTTAAGTTACGCCTAAGACTTTCAGCTATCTCCCAGTGAAAGTCCTCTCAAAATCGGTCCAGCCATGTAGAAGATTACCTCATTCACACAGACATACAGACGGACAGACAAAAAATATATAATTGTATATATTTGTATATATGCATTTAGTAAAAGTTGTTATTTCAATTTTATTTATTTGTATAGATGATGATTATGATTTATTCTAGTAAATAATTACCTAATGTAAGGGAGCTTATGCAGAAAATAGAACAAATATAATATATGTATGTATTTTACATTCACTGGCTACAGAAGTTTCTCCGCTTGAGGATTCATCTCCTCCTCTTAGGAGAACGTGCAATCCGCCAATGACATCTTTCACCGTAGTATCCACCCATCATTGCTTACAAGCTTAGTACGGTATGTACCTAGGATTCTGTTGTATATTAGGTGCCTGGCGGGCATGTAGACCGCAGCAGGTGAATAATTCCGTATGCAGGCGCTGCTATCCTTCTGCTGGATTTAATCCTACCTTTGTGAGTGTTACTCAGCTAGTAAACTACTGTATGTAGGTATAGTGGATGCAATGGCATAATTATCTTACTTTGCAATTAACTATTCGGTTGATTGATAATTAGGGGCTAAATTTCAAAGTACTAGAATATTTTTTAAGTCCTAACTTTTAATTAGTGCTATATGCGCATCTAAAGAAACATTTGTATTTTTTACGCAGGTATCTAAATTAAAGCAAATATCGATTTTCATAGAGTCCTGTCTAAAATAAATTCAGGCGTTAGAAATATGAGCTGACACAGACAAATAAAAATGTTTCAAACTCTTAGAAGCAAATGAGCCTAGAATGGCAGTTATTTTGAGATTACAGACATAAAAAGTAGTTTGTCGCGCGTCGTTCTAGGACAAGTCAGTAAATGATTAATTCAGCGCGCACAAGATTCGCTGTCCTGCTCTCTTAATAGATTTCTGCGGGTATGATGGTACTGCAAGTGTATTTTTAAACAATGTACACGATGTCTAAATAAAATATGAGCTATAGGTTAAAGGTCGATTTGGACGGCGAAATGTAGACAAGAACTACGTTGCATCGTTACGTGCTTGCCTAAGTAATAGTTAAATCTTTTAAAGATTCGGATTTGTATTGCATTCGCATTAAACGTGAGTTTGATATAATTGAAGTATGCTTGAAAACTTTGAGGCCTCTTCAACTAGTACGATCTATTTCAGATATTGCTAACCTTTTTTAAGTTGTGGATTAAATTAAAACGGAAGTTGAAATGTTCATATTTAAATATGACAAACTTTAATTTAAATTGGTACAGTATTATATCAAAATCCAACCCGTTTTGTCTGTGAGGAAATATTTCCAATAGGAGGTACGATGGGTTTAAAGTTTACAATAGTGCGACTTGCATCATTGTTGCATGTAACTGTACACGTACACTGCATCTTGATTTACGACAAGACGACATAGTAAACAGCGGTCAATTAAATGTCTATATGTGGACGAAGTTTACAATTTTGTCACTAAATAATTTTTATATACCTATTCTAACTGTTAGTCGCAAACATAAACAGCGTAATACGGACATTTAACCCCTGTTTACTTCCTTTTAGGAATACAATAAAGAAAAACCCTTTCTTATTGGTTATGTCTGTCATATAAATAATCTATGTATAGTTAAAATTTCATGGTTACAACTTTGGTTATGTAGGCTCTATGATAACTAGTCAAAAGTGAATATGGATATTAGAAGTCGCACGACCAATACTACACAGATCGTAAAACTCTTCAGTTACACAGAATATAAATTAAAATAGATACTTAGTATCACATGTAACAGAATGGTCCTGTTCGGAGGGTTGCAGAGTTATGTGGTATTCATTACCTTCTGCAAATTCTGCGAATTTGCGACATAATTGCTGTGGACCGCCTAAAATTCCTTCATAATAGAGCTTTACTACCTAGATATATGGATATTAATATGTAGATCTAGGTATTACGGACGCTAACATGAATTTTTACCCTACTGCGCCATAAGAAGGTTAATGATTTGGGAGAGATTTTCTCTTAACAGTTAATTATATGTAATGCGATGGAGGCAGCAAATAGGAAAGTACTTTTGATATTGTACTATGTGTAGTAGCAGGCTGGATGCCCAGGTAGCAAGAACACTTATATTTAAATAAAAATAGAACAATGCTTTATTTCAGTATGTAACTGTTCTTCAAACCACTATTATTTACGCCTAATAACAGCGGTTTGAAGCGCTGCTGTGTCTTGGTTCGAACGGCCTGGTAAGGGAGACATACTTACATACATGTCTTAGTCCTCAGGGGTAGCAACGTATCTGTGGTCAATCTCAAGTACGACTCTGATCTCACCAACCCCATTACAGAAGTCCGTAAGTCGCAATGGTCCCTTTACATCGGCTGGACTTAATGCTCGTTTGCTATTTCCAATTTATAAAAAGACGAACGTAACAGTGCTACTGACTCCTACTACACATAAGAAACAATTGAGATATACTTATACTGGGTAGGTATGTATATTTGTAACCCTAAAAACCTTTATAAAACATAATAAATTGTTCCCGAATCACTCGTTCGTCGAGACGTACATATTTATTAGCGTTCATTTGTTTTCCGTTCCGACAACCATTCTCTTATCCACGAGCTGTATAACAAGGTCCCGACTTCACGAACAGCGTTAGTCTTACGATCGACGTAGGCCATTATCTCACAAAACGTTCATCTCAATGTTCTATATTATTAGAAAATTGTCGCGTTTTTGTATTCACGTAGAATCGACTTAATTTTATGACCGTAATGTCGCAACTGTTTCTCAGTCTTATATTAAAATCATAGTCTTACACTTGTATATAGACCACAGTTTATTTCACGTCTAATTTTTGAGTGTCTTAATTGATTTTGTTTTTCTCATTACATTAAAGGAGCAAACGAGCATCCAGTGCACTTGATGTTAAGTAGTAATTAACATTAACATCTGCAGAAAACTCAAAAAAAACAAAGCTTTTACCTGAAGCCAGTTACTGATACGTAGTCACTCCAGACGGCTGAGATGGTCGCCTTATAATATATAAGTAAGCTAGCATGTACTATACCACCGATACGCAAGAACTACTTAACGAATCATACCTATTACATTGCAATATGAAAGTAGTTTTTGAAAATAGATAATACCTAGGAAAGTATTGTTCTTTTATAAGTACATCTAATTAAATGGAAAAAATACAATTAAGGAGAATATTATGTATCATTAATAAAGGAAGAGTACGTAACAAAAAGCAAATATTAAATCAGGGCCTATTAAATTTATCGGACTCATCACTATAATGTATTAATGTAGGCTCACATTTATATGCGAGGCGAGCACCGACTCATCCGTTATTACGGCCAATTCGTAAAACCAATTTCAGAAACGTGAAATATCGTAAAAACGTGATCATTTCATCAACACCGCTTGGTTCTGAGGTGGGGCGATACTATCCCAAAAATCATTTGAAGTTGGAATTTCTTAAGATTGTTTTATTTAAATTATTGGCTTACAGTCGTTTTATCTTAGCACACGACTCTATGTAACTGACTCTATCTACATATCTCTGCGTACTGAGGACTATGTTGAAACGTCTTTTGTAGAGGTCTCTCCCTTATTATATACTACTACTTTACTTCGTCAGAAGGAGGGAAATGTTTTACTAGCTATCTTTTCGGCAGTCTTAAATAACGCCACTCTCACTCCTTTAATAGCGCAAATTTCAGAAAATGGGCATCAGGGTCTTCCAGTGTAACATTAACGTCTACTGCGGTCACAAACACGCATGCTAGACATGCTATTGGCATGCTTAATGTAATTGAAAAATAGTCAATGTCAAAATAACTGTGTACTTGGAAACTGAACCAAATATACCATTAATAATTCACACCATAAAACCCGTAATATGTTTGTCAATTATCCTTTTGTTTGTTATCGCCTGAAAATCTTCAGACTGTATTGACCTAAAGTATGATAAATAAATAAACAGTTCAATCACCGGCTATAAATTCATAATGGTCTGTCAATACCTACGTTATGGAAATTATAGACATTTGTCCTTATAACTATTGTTGTATTTATATAATTTTTTGTTCACTTCTATTTTCGTCAGCTAAAATGTACTTTATGTGTTAGGTAGTAAAATAAATGTAAAAACAAAAGATTACTGTTTAGTAGCAAAATTTTCTTTATGTTACTTTTTGATGTGATATAAAAATGCCTTGATTTTCAATGATTGCGCAGGCACTGACCGTCTGCAGTACTACTTCTTATTTATGTTTATGTGTACATGAGCGTTGTAAATTAACAGAAGGAATCAGTGCCGTGAACTATATTTGTGACGTTTTGACATATCTATTGCAATTGTGATAGTTAGCTTAATTGCAATGTTTAAAAATATAAAACCAAAGAGATCGTTATAAAGTCTTTAGAGTTCCGTATTTCAAAAAGAAAACGGAAAACATTACTTTGTTGTCCGTCTGTCCGAATTAGTTGGTGTTAAAGTGAAGACAAGATTTAATTTATATTGTACACCAAAAATACTTTCCTGGTATCTAACCAAGAAAGGTCGAAAAACCGTGCTACGGCAGACCTGTGGGGAGCTACATGTGTAGTAAGTATCTTTATTACCTACCTATCTAGTCTAACAAATTTAATAGCCAAGGGCGAGGTTGTCGTCCCGCTTCTCCGGCTAATTATAACATTTTGACATTCGCTCACGATGTACTTCGATGTCGTGCATCACATTGTGGAGTGTATTCTATACGTATTGTTTACAACGCAATGATTTGTATTTAAAAACACATAGTGGCAATCACAACCGCTCATTTCAGTTGCATTTTCAAGTGTCCAGCTACATCTTAAGTTAAGCGTAATCTTAAGTTAATAGTCAGCGCACTTTCTTTGAATAAATGACTACGAGTTGTTTCCCACAAGGGTTTTCTCAAAGATAGCTTGGTCCTGATCTTCACAACATAATGTCATTATCGTTAATCCTTATGGCCATGTGGCCAATTCTGATAAAATAGATATAATTCTTTCTACCACACTGATCTACCTAGTTCAGGAACGAAGCGGCGTGCTGGAGTATGTTTCTGACTTCTCCTTGCCTGAAGACAAGTCCTAGCAGTGTATTTTTCATTAGTTACCAAATGAGTTTATTATGTAAACAATGGTGATCGAAATGGACCAATATAAATCACTATCTTCTGACTAATCATCGCAGAGCTTTCACTATTTAGAGTTATTTAGAAATTTAGATGAAAGTACACTACATATGTAGGTTCCGTTTATGACGGAGTAACCAACTTAATAATGATTTCTTGATATTTCACATCTAAGAGGAGTAAAGTAGTGGTTATATTATTCTATTGTATTATAGTCTGGGTATACGAAGGTATCGGCAAAAACTATTGGAATGTATATATAATGCTTGTTAATAGTGTTAGTGGTGGCATTATTGGGCATGATAACGTATTGCATAAGAGACACTAACTTAGCCCTTGGCCTACAAATGTGTCTCACATCTGCCACTGAAACTCAATTTGCGTACCAGCTCACGCAATTAGTGTTCCGAAGGTATACGTTGTTAAACTAAATTTGTTCTGTTAATGTCACGGAATGTCGCTCTAGTGACAGACAATTATCTATTAACATTTCACTCAATTACCTTTAACACTAAAGGAAAACCGTTTTATATGTTTTAATTTTCCAATCGGTCTTAAAAAAACACGTGATTAAAAAAATGGTCCAATTTATTTTTCGATAATCTTTAATCCACTTATTAAAAAGTTTATTAACTTTAAAAAATCCTTCACTGTGAAATATATATACGCATCAGAAATGTTCCTACGTAAATTATAAACCTCACATACGAAATTTTAGAACATTATTATACTATTTGTTATTTGAAAGTGGTAATGAAAATATATTACGTTCATGGCTTCATTAGCTTCGTAGCTTTCAATGGTTCAATATTACATCGTTATAGCTGATGGGGCGAATAATATTGATTTCTTTTTACAAAAGCTTATAATGCGGACTAAGTCCTTGGCGTAACACGCAATCATAATTATGATATCAGAAGATATATGAAGACATATGAATAGATATTATTGATAAAATAAGTTGAATTAGCATTAAAATATGAGTTGTAGATTAGCATTGAGATAAATTAATC
>DWNY01001537.1:0-12470 GCA_018250635.1 Telegonus apastus
ATTATATTTATTACTTAAATGATACTGTTACATGAACTCGTATTACTTAAATAGTTAAATGATTTATAGTCATTTCTGACAGTCCTTTTAAAATTCGTAGCTTAACGTCGTAGCACTTTTCGTAGACATCTTAATGATTGAGTTATAATTAAGTATTTTACGATGCGATTTCCATTACTGACTAAATTTGCCGTATTGAATACACTGAATTGGATACCTTTTAAAATAATTTCCAATTTGCAATTTTCAAGTCAGTAAAATATTCTTAAACAAACGATGCTATTTGTCATAAAATTAGCTTCTTGGTATTGCAAAAGTTTTAAAGTTAGATCTCGTCTGAGTTAATGTAAATATTGTTTGTTAACATTATATATAAAACAATCCTTTTGTTGCCACAAAAGATTTAACAAAACTGCTATTAAGTATATTTTTGCGATCATGTCGAAATCATAGCGAAAATATAACCCCGTCGATATTTCAAACGTTAAGCAATTAATTTTCTCGTTCAGTAGCGAAGCAATTTGTTACAATCATCGATAAGATTTAACACACATTTCTTATTCGTAACATAGGTGGAGCATGTGAGGTAATTATATTAACTATAAATTAAACGAAATTATAAGCAAACTAGGCCGAGTGCCGACCCAGTTCTTACCTCACGATATTTGCCCTTCCCGTCGTGTGCAGCCTGCCAAGATTTGACGTGGAAATAGAAAGTATGCGTAACTGATGACTGAAAAAAATACTAGAGTGATATCGAAAGATAAAGTCCGTAATAAGTTTTTTTTCCTTTTCAAAATCAAACCAAACGGTATAGATATTACTTAAGTATTTTACTAATAAATAATGATTACTAAGATGACACTTAGACAAAACGAATGCAACGCCGGTGAAGGAAACAATTGCAAGGAAACCACCGAATCCGAGGAAGAGAAAAAAAAAAACCCAAACAGAACTAGGCAAGCATGGTGGAATATGGCCTTCTCATTTTGGGTGATGACCAATGCCCTGCAGCAGGACAGTAACATGTTAAAATTAAACATCCCATGTGATAATAATAAACTTACCCATAAATCTGTATTTTTGAAGTAACTACCATAGTATTTGACTACGTAGGGGCTGTCGCATTGCTGCATGATTGAGATCTCCTTGATGATCTCCTGGAGGTCTGTGTCCACCGGGACCTGCTTGATCGCGAGCACCTGCCCGCTTTCTTTATGTAATGCCTAGAAAAAAAAATCTGTCAGGGTTGTCTGTACCAAGGGTGTACAACTTGACTATAATCTAGACTTTATTGTCCAAAATTTAATGTACGTACTTATGAATAAAGGTGTGGAAGTACTCACACTGACTTTGCTGAAATAAGACGTACCTAAATGTACGAGTACATTATATCTATTCAAATAATAAATTGTATTGTATCTTTTCAAATAATAAATTAGTTTCCAATGTTGCTAAAGAACGACTCAATCTACTGATATGGAGCTTTCTTGAAATATCCATTATTCATTGACTTCAAAGGGAAACCCCGTCGAAAACTACTCAGTGGAACACAAAAGGCAAGCAAACGCTGGAAAATTGCAATACATTCGATGAAACGAAAGGTAGCAAATAAAGTTCAATGAAAATTGGCCCGTAGATACACGGTGGCTAGTGGATTTCATAAATTTGTTACTATTTTTTTTATACCTAAGGCATAGTAGTAGATACCTAGATAGTATTTTTATGTTATGGAAGTAGCAAACCAGCATGCAGCCCGTCTGTTAAGTGGCCACTGCCGCCCATGGACATCTGTGAGTAACACCAGAAAGGATCAGTCCTACCTGAGGACGGCCACATATGTGTTGCTACCCCTGAGAACTAAGTTGGAACGCCTCGAATAAGTATCTTTCTTACCACACCATTATATTAGTATCAGTTTTGTGGTGTAAATATTTTCAATTATTTGTGAGTCGCCCTATAATCCAACCGTGTTTAAAAATGTACATATATAACGCTTATTACCACAGGTGAATAGTCCGTTTAACTGCCTCAGTTGTATCAAAGGTAATTTAAATTTCACATCCAATACAGACATAAATCTTCATAAAGTTAAAAGAGCTTCGTAAATTATTTATACTTGAGAAAAATTTCCTAAATTTAATAGAAAATAATATTTGAGTACAGGAATTCATCAACAGGAGTAAAGCAAATTCGCAAAGTGGGTATATTTTGAAACGCAAACGCCGAGTGGAGGAAACTAGGTTACCGTGTGGTTTTATATGAAAATAAGCTCACTAATTAATTTTGCGGAAAGCTCAAAGCTGCGAAAATACCATATACCCAAAGATTAATGTTGTAAATCACAAAGAAATCGTCCTTTTAACAGTAAAAAGCAATATAAACGAGGAAACTAATGAAAAGTGCTGGTGGGAAACTCATCAGACGACTATTGTTCCTTAGTGCACTTTTAATCTAGCAGACTACTAGCCTTATTTAAGAGTAATGCTGTTCCTACAGACACATTTTTAAATAGAACTTTTCATGTTTTTTGCGGAGGCTCTTATATATATTTTACGCTCGGAGCGTTTGAATGTGTACCAACGATAGGCTTTATGCAGTTTTATTTTATCTAAAGAAAAAAATGAAATAAGAGTAAGTTATGATTGCATTCGTTTGGTCTCGCGGCTCTGCAGGGTACCGTCGTATCAGCTAGAGTTTATTCTATTCGTAAAGCACATTCAGAATATTTTTGTTCATATTCGTATATATTCGTATGTATTTGTATATATCTATTTGTGATAGTCCACTTTCTACCACAGTGAAGTGTTTAAAATTTTCGGATTTAATAAAACTATGTATACTTATCTGATAATTGATTAACATTTACCTTATATACACTGCCATAGGAACCTTCGCCAAGTTTGCAGATAATATCGAACACCTCTTCAGGTTGCCGCGTTAGACTCTCCTCCGATAACTTTTTTAACTCACTGAAACAAAAAAATACAATAAACTAGATAATTCAAATGAGTATTTCGTATAACATATACATATAAACTAAAGAAATATACAAAGAAAACCTCTAAAAGAAAAAAATAGTAAGGAAGTTCACAAAAAATTAAAAAGAGAATGTGTAACAAAAATCCATACTAATAACTTTCATAAATAAGACCGTAGTCCGCACCAAATCTAAACTTTAACCTTAATACAATCTTATCAAGCGTTTCACACTATGAATATTATAAAAAGTATCTGAAGCAAAAACATGTAGACGCCAACGACCTGCAATCACGGCGCTAAGGCGGACTTGCCCCAATTTATTTTCCTTTGTTGCAAACGTAAACACTAGCGATATATCGATTTTCCTACCATCTGGATACTTATGCTCATTTTTTGGATTGAAAGCATTAACAAAATCATCTTCATCACTTTCATTGGCACCTTTATGTTTACCGAATCCGGCGACGATGTCACATATATTGTTGTTGATTATGCATTTTGTGTTCTGATGTGGTTGCGAAACTAGACTACGATATGAGATACGATCACACGACTAAAGCTGGGTAGCCGCGTGTAGGAGTCTAGGATTTCTGAGACTTCCGTATTTTGCTCTTTAATATAACTATTCTCGTTAGTATTAAGTAATCAGTAGAATTTTGATATCAGGAGCTTCTAAGTGCCAACGTAGCGCTATAACATATTACTTGTATCACATTGTAATCGTATCACAAGTATCTTGTGGTAAGGGAGACATACTTATTCGAGGCGTTCCAACTTAGGCCTCAGGAGTATCTGTGGCCACGCATCTGTGGCCGACCTCAAGTAGGACTATAATCTTATCTGGGGTCATTTAGACATGTCCATGGGCGGCAGTGGCCACTTACCATCAGGTGGGCTGCATGCTCGTTTGCTATTTCCAAAACATTTTAAAAAATCTAATGCTGAATGGCGTTAATTATTACTAAAACTTATTTTCTGCCGAAGAAACAAAGGCTAGCCAAAACATTGAAAAAAATTGAACTTACTTCAGAAATAGCTTCGGAGGCAAACGTCATCCCTCCGAAGTTATTTCTTCATCAATAATACAATCTGCTATCGTGCGATAAAAAGTAGAGACCACAAGCTTTAATAATAAATGCGTTATTGATTCACTGAGTAGGAGCTGTGGTTCACTGATAAGTATGAGCAATTTGATGATAACATTGTTCCGATATAGAACATTATCCTCGTGTTATCTCAGATAGAACCAAGAATAGAATTTTAATAATTATAACAGACTTCCAAAAAAGAGGTTCTGTATTCGATCCGTCTGTAATATGTATATAGTCTATATTTAGATTTCTTCCTAGGAGCCGTTCGAATAATTCCTGGTTGTTTCTTAAGTCATTATTAAAATATGTGCATCCCCCCGACGCTATAACCAGCGTATCTTTAACGTCGTTTGCAGCCCAGCATCCCTTGACGCAACACGACAATTCGTAAGAATCCAGTCTAAAGTGTTGTGTATCCTTTTAACATCATTTGATGCAACAATAGTGTAAGTAACATTTTTATTCGAAGTAGATTTTGGGAAAAATAAAAATACCAAAAACAAACGGAATCCTCTGTCTGAATAGAATCGGATAGACTTATAACTTGATTTCAGATTCGGGAGCGAAGCGGCTTATGCTTCCTAGCCCCTAGATCGCCCAGTGATTTGATGCCTATGGTATTTATTCATTTGTGGTTAACGCAAAAGAACGTAAGGTTACTGACGAACATCAACATCATTTATTGCCGATATCTGTACTGCATTTCATCTTCGAAAATCCTCCACAAATTAATCGAATGCGAGAAATTTAACCTAATTGCGGTAAATCACATCGATCGCACCACCGCGTACACCGTTTGGTTTCGTAAGTGAAACCGTGAAACCCACTTAGCAACAGCTAAAAATAAGGGCACTGCATGCTAAAGAGTCGAATGCTAATTATAAAGATTTAGTGAACTCACATCGGTTCCAACTTTCAAAATACCACCGCTTTATGACGGCTCACCGACAGTTTTATAGTTTTACAGTCATAAATAATATAATTTAACCGTAATGAAAGTTCCTAATGTGATAATATTGAAAAGTTAATCCTCTGTAAAAAAATTGATTTTTTTTTTACCAAAAACGCGTGACTTCGATGACTTTGAACTTGGAGATTTTTGGCCGCGTATTGTCGATATCATTACCGTAATATCGATATTTATTTATCTTTTACAATAAATTGTGATTAACATTGATTGATGAGTGTACTATTTATGTAAGCTTTGACATTAATACTACTTTAATACGATATAGATAATATTTTTCACATTCCGAGTCTAACTACTAATATTAATAACATATGGTGTTATTCTTAACACCATTTCATGTATGATACCATTAGGTACATTATATATCATAGCAACAGATAGCAATGACGAGAAAACAGTTAATTCTTGATATCTATATAACTTAAAAATATGGGTACCCGGGCTTTGTACCTCAGACTCCTAGGGTATGGATGTCAGGTCGAACTTAATCAACTATCATATCATTGGTCGCAGTTAATAACTAAGTAATACTCAAAAGGCATTCAGTACCTACTGGTCGTCCTCTCCGGAAGCGTCATAGTAAACAAGGAAAAAACAAGATGAATTTATATTTAGACGAGTTACTTCACGAGCAGCTGTGCAAACTAATATCATTGGCTTATTGTAAATATTGAATCTCTTTTCCTCGCGTGTGTAAGAATTTTCTTTTCTTTTTGTATTTTTCAGTATCGCTATTGCAGGTGTATGAGGTAATGGAAGCAGTAAACGAGCAGGCAGCCCCATCTATGAGCCTTCTGAGTTCCTCTGGTAGACAAAGTCCTACCTCAACGAGTATTTGCACCGATAATCAGTTTTAATAATAAATTCAAAGAACCCTTTGTGGTTCCACTCCGGCGGCACCACCGTCACACGTATATCTACCTTATAACAGCAGCGTAAAGCGCTGCTGTTCTGGTATAAAGAAAGGGGTAAGGGAGATATACTTATTCGAGGATTGTGATCTTATCTGGGTGTTGATTACTGATGTTTATGAGCGGCAGTGGCCACTTACCAACAGGAGGACTGCATGCTTGTTTCCTACTTTATAAAATAAAAATGACCGCGCCTGGCATGTATGCTGATGACCGCAATAGGTGTTGATGTTATACAGTAAGGCGCTGCTGCCCACCTTTTATATTCTCCCTTAGTAGATTTCTACGACATCCACGGGAAGCGAGAGTGGTTTTAAGCAGCAAAATTGCAGTACTGATGCAGTTGCCAGTTGCTCACGTGTGCAGTTTTATTGCTGTCAGTGTGCAGAACTGTACACTGACAGCAATTGTACTGCGCGTTTGGTGTTACCTTTCGTTGCAGTTGTACCAACCGCGTTCAATTTAATTTTGCAGTTGTATGCAGTTGACCGGTCGTTCTATCTATATAAATAAAATTGAAGTGTCTGTTTGTAATATCAAAATAACAACTTTTTACTAAATGTTTATGAAGGTATACACGTTATCCATAACAAACTTACATTTAAAAAAAATTGTCTGTCTGTCTGTCTGGCTGAAGTAATTTTCTAAACGGCTGGACAGATTTTGATGGGACTTTCAATAGAAGGTAGCTGAAGGTCTAAGACGTAACTTAGGTTACTTTAATTTTTGAAAAAAGCAATAGCGCGCGCTCCCCGCGCATGCGGCCGCCGTCGCGGGCGGTAATGTCAGTTACTATTAGGCAGATATTAATGTATGCCTTTTTACTTCTTTAACACGGGTGAAACCACGGGGATCAGCTTGTTATTTGATAAATACAAGAATAAAAAACTTAATGTAAAGATATGTTGGATAAGTTTTTACTACAGTTTACAATCTGGACAGTCAGCTGCTACCTTGGTTGTTGCTGTCGGGAATTTCTTGAATTCAAAATTCCATTTCAGCTATTTTCGGTCCGCATTGCACTAAACGAACAATAAAGAAACACAAGGGAGTTGTACAAGGCATTCGGTTTACGACACATTTCAAGATTCTGAAACGGAGCATGTGTCTAATATAGTTTTTAATAACTAAAATATTGTCATTCGAATTACCTTTACCTACCTGCATCAGAAGTAAGGTAATGTTTGCATGTATGTATGTATGTCCATTTCTTTGACCTTCGGCACGCCTCACAGCCCTATATGACATATGAGAAATGCTATACAATTTTTAAATAACAATATATTGCCTGCAATCGGAGAAAGAAGGGGTGGACGGATATTTTTTATCGTAACAATATGGATATCAAATGACTATGGGTATGAAAGTCAATTTATTTTAAGCATACGGGTTTTTTGTTTAAAAGATAATTCACTAATTCAACCAACGTTTTAAGCGTTGCGCTTATGTTCTGGCACTCAGCAGCATTAAAACTTCATTTACAGTTTACTAGTACATTGAAAATACCGTCACAGATAAAATCATATTTTTCTATACAATATTTTGACAGGCACTGCCCCGTGTCTACGCGGTTCCGTTAATAAATACTTTCGTACATTTGATATGAAACATTAATATTTTGCCTCCCACGCTACGCGTCAGCCACGTACGATGCCTATAGATGTAAAATCAACTTTACTTATCTACATACCATAATAATGGTAATACTATTACGGATCACAGATTACTTACGCCTTTGATCTTATAAAAGTATATAAGCTATTCTAGCTATAGTTTTGAGTACAGGAGTTTAGATGCAATTACTTCAAACGAGCGTAGCGTACGCATGTGGATCAATTGATCAATTGCGTTAGCTCGAGCCAAGTGCAACGGGCGATCCAATTTTGTCGCTTGATGCAATTTGCGTATTCTATAACTTGTGCAGTTTATAGAGAGATTACATCATAACATCCAGTAGGCTACAATCGCTAACCTTAATACTATAAGATTTAGATTAAACTATTTCTGTTCATACTCATAGTCAGAGCATACTCCGAGAATGAACAAGACAATAATCAAGATGTTGGGCTAATGAATGCATCCAGATACGAACAGCCGCAAGAGCTGGGAGATAATGAAACGAAAAAAAAAAACAAACAGTATTAATTACAATAGATGCAATGTAACTAGTTCCACAAAACATAAGACAATGTATCATAATTTATTCGAGTCATCGGCACAGAGGGAACACGTGTCGTGCGGCCGAGCCATCTGCGTCCGAGGAAGGAATGTGAGGACGTTTTAGTCCTGTTCATCCGCAAATAGAGTAATCCTCGCATTCTTAGGAATCGATCGTAATAAAACTGGTAAGAGAAATAAGCATCTTGCTACACTTCTATGTAAAAGATCTGACTTAACGAGTGAAACCGTTAAAAAGACAAATTGTTGTAATAAAATTGTGATTAGTTTGTGCGACGTTAAGACTACGATATGTTTTGATTTCTCAATAATACTGTTATTGACAATATGTATTGAAATTTTATGTAAAAATCTAATTTAATGCAGGAGCATCTCAACGGCTTTTAAACTGAAAGTTCTCTATCTAATGTGACCATACAGCTGCATAAATAACAACGTTTATTCATATTGAATTTCACTTTATTTCTATGGAAGGGATCATGATCAGATTATAATAAAACTACCAGGTCGCATTCCACTGTAATATACAGAAATAAAGAGTAAAATTAAAAATTAACTACCAAAACAATCACTGGTAGTATCATAATAGATAACAAAACCGATAAGATTCGTGTAAATGATGAATGGTCACGTTTCGGGAGAAAGCGAGGGGCATACAGTGTCACGAAAACTGAAATACTTTGTAATAAATATCAAAATACGATAAGGAGTGCATAACTTACTGCAAAAGCTTGATATAAGATGAAATATATATTCAACAGTGAACGGCGAAAAATGATAACTTATAGCACAGCTTATACCCGTAAACATCACCAATTCTGGGTAAAAACTGATTTCCCTAAAGTTTTTAACAATAAATAAACTTCGATTTGCACAGACGCGTGCACTAATAACGACAAAGTTAAATTTAATTTAGAAAATTATAAGGACTGTCAAATCAATGAGATTAAAAATAAATGAACTTACTCAAAGTCTTAAAACAATGGAAGTTAATCAATATTTAATTCTTTTGTTTCATTGTGCAGATCTAGTTTATCATAACCAGACGCGTGATATAAAAACAAAAATAACGGCTACGTGTTAATTTATGATTTAAGATGAATATTATTTTAAAACCCAATAATCTCTTGATGTCTTTTAAGACAATTAATTTGTCACAGTAAAGCTCGACGGCCATAAACATTTAATTTTAAAGATGCCGTAGGTATTTGGCATTAAACTGACATCTTATAGTTTCGCTCCGTCCTCCCCTCTGCCGATAAGTTCACAGCAATGAGATTGGGTATTGGTCCTTTATTTATCGACGACATTCGAACAGTAGAAGTACCATAAGAGACTATGCAATGGTGTACTGAAAGCCGAAACCATATAATACGAGTATATTTATTGAGTATACTTTTGTGATATCGTATATATTCAATTTCATAAAGTTCTTTGAAAAGAATCTACTTTGAAAATAAACTCAAATTAATGTCATCCCAATTGTGGAGTCATTTAATGAGCGTAACACATTGTTATAATATAAATTATTTACATTTGCTGATGATTGTTAATAATGCCGTATATTATATAAAACAGATGCGTATGTAATTCCAGTCATTGAATACTTAATTAGCAATGTTAATCAAGCAAGACAAGTGACAAACTAGCTTCTATTTCTATGCCAATGTAGGTCGTAACTATTGTTTACATACATTACCATACTATTGTAAACCTACCTACTACGTAAATAGACAATTAATATGTAGTTATAATAGTAATTAATGAAGTGGAGTATCATAGAAAATTTATATCAATATGACTTGTTCTATAATATCCTTGAAACATTTCATTGAAATATGTATTATGTCGTTCAGACGCTTGAGTTGCTCTACCTAAAGATTAAGTTAGAAATATCGTGAAAGACTTCATGAAATCCTTCAACCTAGAGCATAGGAAAGAAACACTGGGATGTGATGTGAATCGGAACAATTGTGCCCAATAAATTTTAAGGTGCGCCATAAATATTTATACGGTTGTTAAGGAAATACGTATAGGAAACTATCGGTCCAATTACGAGAAACAATGGTGATTCATCTAGAGGAATTCGAAATGGATGCCACAAATTCCCACGTTATGTGGAACAGAAGTGAAGCGTACATTAGCCTTCAGTTAAAAGCCTGTACCGTTAAGACAATAAAGTTGATTAAAATACGGTAACTGTATAATTTTATGAAAGGTTTGTACCTATTGTTTAAAAAAAATAACTGTTGTTTTTAGGACAGTTATTGCACAACAGAGTATGTTTTAATACGAAATTAATAGTAAACAAAATTAAAATAAAAGCATTATACAACAGAGTGTAATAAGCTAAAAGCAAATAATAGTCCCGAAGCACAGACGGATGGTGCACGTCTGGATTTTAAAGTAAACACATTATCCTCATCAATACTGCGGTACACAGAAGTCGAAAACAAACGCGCGAAACACGCTCAAATTGGAGAAAGTATTTGTTCTTTATTTACACCACACCCCAGCCCTTTGCGTAAATTGAATTCTCGCTTCATTAGTTCTCAATCTGGATCATCCCTAGGCGATACGTTTGAAGGCGCAGACGAAAGTAAATAAATAAAATTCGATGCAGAGGTGAGGGTGAAAGACCTTGGCCTTAGGTGACATAGAGTTAAATGAATGGTAGCTATCATAACAAAGAGTACTGGTTCTAAAACTCACCCCTGAGGGCGTTCGTTAAGCGATTCATTCGCACTCATTCTGTCGGCTCGTCTCTTCTTGCAGGTGTTGCAGTTGAGTGTGGGTGCACCACCCTCCCATACCCCGCCTTTCCAAAAAATAAGACGACCCTCAGCATCCATTTGGGTCCTGCATTGTCTTTGCTGTCAATGCATCTAAGTCATAGGACAAGCTGTACACAATCTCCAGTAAATATAAAATTGTGGATATCCGGCCACATCCACATTCCTTATCTTCTACATTTCACAGAATCCTGATTAGTTCATCAGTTCAACTCTTTCACTGTAAGACACAAACAAAATCCGGAGATTGTATATTCTGTAAACAGTCACCACGTTTCTATACGGAATGAGGTTACATGTGGTTTGCACTAGATAAAGTTACGGGTACCGTTTGAAATCGATCCTGTTTACACTTCACAAGAGTTAGGAAAATTAATATCATATTTTCATAAGCAAATCGCGTATATCAATTCTCGTACGTTGACGAAATACAGTCGTGGATTTACGTAACACAACGTCCACAGCAAACATTCGAAAGCGATTAACAAAAGTCAAATCCCAAAATAAACTCTCGTATATCCTTTCCAGGTTATAATAACCGGTCGGAGCGTGCCCGGCGAAGCGAACGTCCCTTGCGCCGTCTCTCACAAAACTGCTTTGATGTCCCATACGGTGCGCTGACAACAGATACTGGAGCCAAAGTGAAACATTTTACTATTCACTTCGACTAACTTTAGACTCGAACTTCTGTTTGTAAGATGAAGATTTCAATGTACAGATTGACGTGTGTTTTCTCGTAGTCCACGGTGCGTTTAAATAAATTTGGGCCTTCTAATAATAAAGTTTTTGAGACAGGAAAACTATGCTTCATTAAACTTTCCTCCCGAGGAATGTTGTTAAGTGTCTACGGATAGATCCGCTCTTCTTCACGGTCGATTAAATTCGTCATATCTTTATGTTTGTCGTTTTAGACACTTTCATCATATTTTCAAAATAGTTTTAGACATTGTAACGGAAATCAGCACATTATCGTCTCTCCTGTTAATTATTGAAAAATATTTGTTGTAGCATCTTCTTTTTACGGTATAATAAGGTTCAGTAGCACCAAATCTCAAATATAGGGCCATAAACCGTTCAGCAACAATAAATTATGACGGTACTAAGTTTTTTACCGCCGCGTGTCGTTCATGACAGCGAGTCGGGTGGGCGGCCCTAGATAAATAAAACGGCGTGTTGGTCTGTCTATAAATACACGCGGATTCTATGAGCTACACCCGATGACCTTTTTATTGGCATACTATTTGTTGCTCCGTACATGTTACGGTAATACTAAATCTAATTAAAGTTACTGAAATAATTGAGTCATGAGAACGTTATATATTTGAACATAACAATCTCAATGTAAATTCATTTTTCCCTGAAATACAAATAATAGGATATTTTGTTTTAGTTATATATTAATCGTTAGAATCCAATTTATTATACAAAAGCAATTATTTTCAAATGGACTCATTTCATAATGATTCATTAGACGACAGATACCGTAATATTTTCTCACAGGTCATCAATTATTCGCTTTAAATATTTAGCAATGGACACTTCAATA
>DWNY01001538.1:0-12469 GCA_018250635.1 Telegonus apastus
ATATTATGAAATATTATTTTTGACTTACACTTAATAATACTTACGTGTATAGAGATTTGGAGTGACATTCATAATTTGTTTAGGTCAATTCTTTAGTGTTTTATATAACAGAATATATAAAAATTTCGGAATTTCAAGTATTCAGTTCCAATCGTTAAATTGCTGTGACCTATGTAGAAACTTACTAGTTAAAATTATTATATACTAAGAACTGAATTAGGTGTGTCCTTCATCTATCCGCTCAATAACATCCTCAATCCTTATAAGCGACAGCATCCGATGGCGGAATTGGGATTCCAAATAATCGTGCAGAATATTATTAAGCAGTTCTAACTAGCCTATTATTTTCAATTACATACTTAGACGACGTGATATATTTTCAATTTTATAATGGTCGTTTTTTTAACAAAAACATCTATCCGAGATAATAATTAATCGTAAAGTAAATATAAACAAATAAAAATGTTATACCAAGCGCAATACAGGTGATCCTAAGTGGCAAAGAAAACCATCGGAGACTAATCGGAGAGAAGAGAGGTTAAGAAATGAACACATCAGTTTAAAATACAATGTTATTTTTGAAAGACTTAATTAATATTAAAGAATATCGTTGTTATGGTAGCCAGTGTAAAAAGAGAAATACAAATTAGCGCATTTTTGACTCCACATTCTTCACTACACTAACAAGTTATTTTGAGACCGAACTTCCAGGAAAACGGCGAAAGCAAACTTTTAACGGTAAATAACTTTGTTGCTTTGAACGCTTTAGTAGTTGTGGGTGTTGTGGCAACCTCGTATATGAGCATTTATCGGTAAAGACGACTGTGATATAGTTAAAACATTAGAACTAAAGAAAATAGCTGCCTGTTTGCTTAAAAACTAAAGAATTTTACCATTATTTTTAATGACCTTTGATCAACAATACCATAATCGAAGATTTGATACCCATATCTTGGAACGTTCGCCATATTAGACTCAGAATGACGTCACTATGCAAATCATGCATTGTCATCTAAACCAAAAGTGTATGTAATATTTCAGCTCAATCGGTTGGTGTTAACTGATTTAAAATTAAGTTGCAAGATGCGACCCTTACAAACTAAGGTAATAACAAGACAAGTTAAATAAAAACTTATAATAACAGACCCTTACCATTTAAATATGTGCAGCGTATCGAGATCTTGACATTTTTAGCATGTTTATTTACGTCAAGCTAGAATTCAGGTAACTCCTTCGTGTTACAGATTGTCGTATTTATAGTTCAACGACTCCGTCTATCTTTAGCTTCGGAATATGAAAATACTTATGGAAAAATATTGCGTGCTATTTCGAGTTGCCGCTTATTGCTCACGGTAATCTAGTTAGGAAACTTTTAAATAAAACATACTACCGGCTTCATAACAACAACGAAGTCAGAAATAATTTAAATGGAAAGTTGTGTAAATAAAAATGTGAAGTGCGTTTTTTATTTATTGAGCTATTTATGCTGTCCACTGTATTTTTTAATAAAAGAGTTATTCAATTATTAATCTTTCTATTGCCGACCTGTGCCGTTAAATGGCAGAATATACCTTTTAAAACACAAATATACATATGTTACACCTGATGGTAAGTGGTCAATATCGTCCATGGACATCGTGTAATTAAACATTCCCAGATAAGATGAGCGTCTTACTTGAGCTTGGTCATAAACGTTGTTACCCTTGTAGGCCTAAGTTGGAATGCCTCAGACAAGTATACTTCCTTACCACCCTTCCAACTAGAATACTAAAGCTCTTGACACTGCTGTTATTAGGCTGAAATAGTTACGGCGGTGGTGTCACTGGAGTCATACCACAAAGGATGCTACCACTTAATGGCATCCCGAATACATATTTGTTTTTGTATAGATCCGAAGCTACATCTAAAACTACTTTGACACAAAGTAGCTTACACATATTACAGCAGCAGAAACCAAAATCATAAATTATTTAATAACATTTAGTAGGTTATATGTGAGAGTTCAAAAGTTATAAACCATTTTAAATAATCTAGTTATTATGGTATGAACGGCAAATCCCATCACCAGATCTTAAATATTGAAATACAAGACTGACCTGAATCTAAAAGAAATTTCAATTCTGTTACAGATACATTTACAGTAATAACAGAAACAGACCAAAATATAGAAGAGAAACCATCAAACTTACGGAAAAAATAAACGCACTCATCTGAAAACCTTTCTCTCCTGGTAACTTAGTAAAGTATACTAAACGTTTAAGAACATGGGATCCATCGAAAGTATGTTATTCCATTTAACTCCTGTTAAACATTGAAAGAAATTCCTTGAGAGTTTTAGAATTGTAACTTAATCACTTATTGTAGAGAGGCCTGAACGAGTTTTGTAATACCCTTGCACGTTGTCTTCATCTGATACTTTTTTCAAATATTTGTAGGTATGATAGTAACAGCTTCTTTTAAATTAATTTCACTTCACTGGATAACAAAACATTTAAATTGATTGGTGATATCAATGCCTTTGTGGCCGACCTCCAGTAGTACAATAAGCTCTATTCGGGTTGATTATACAGATGTACATGGGCGACAATTGCTACTTACCATCAAGTCGACTGTATGCTCGTTTGCTGCTTCTAATAAGTATAAAAATAACCTTATATATAAAAGCGTTTGAAAGTAAATTCAAGTTTTCCACTTAATATTTTTAATATTTCACTGTAACTTCACGACTATCAGAGTTTTCATGTAGACAATATGTACATATACGATTATTTTATGTAGATAAGGTAACGAGTGCACGAGATGAGAGCGGAGCGAAAATTATTTTGGTGTGTCGGCGCCTGGCACCGGTTCAATCGGCCGCGGCTATAGTTTCGCGGTGTGTCGCCTACGAGTTCGATCCGAGCTGCTCGGCTCGACTCGACACACTTACCACCCGAAAATACTTTAAGCTTGTGAAACGCTGTCGGTAAGAGAATTTTTATGAACTCATTTCTATTATGGATTTGCTCTGCAAGGATAAGTGAGTAGTAAAATTTTCGGCCGGTGAATTCTTTATTTACATTTAAATAAACAATGTATTGATTATAAAGATATTTGGTAAAAAATTCTTGATAGTTGTCAAGTATGGGACCGTATAATATACAATAGGTGCCATGATGACGCAAACGAGGTAGATGTAGAAAATGTGGAACAATTCTCCATTCGCAACAATTCTCATGTATTTCGAAAACAACACAAAATATGTACTTTCATATAAAACGTTTAGTTATGCACTTAAATTTTAATCCCTTAGTTTAAAATTTGCACTACTGCATTTAACATATCCTTAAAAAGAACCTTTAGGCTGGAGTTGGGAAGTAGATAGCAACATAGGAGAACATTGCTGCTCTGACTTTTGATGTAAATACTCTGTCCTTAGTTGCATGATATCCACGAGAAAAAAGGGGAAAAGAGGGGTGGTACTATGCGATGTACTCACTCTATTACAAATCAATATTATTACACCAGTGTTTAATATATGGATTGTTGATCTGTCTTTAATGTTCTCTTGTAATTGAACCTAGCTATTGTGATAAAATAGCAACCTGAATCAAAATCTTCAAAATAAGTTAGTCAGAAATAGCCAAACTGATTCTTATGTAAATATGTATAGTCTAAAGCATTACCAATAATATTATTCCAGAATAAAATAAATATATATTGTAATCGGAACATAAAAGAGCTGTCCGAGGTTTGTGTTACCGAAGTATTATTTCCACATCTTTCTTCTGAGAAAGGTTTGTAATAGAAAAAATAATATGTAAAAATAAATTTGTGTAAATATACTAAATTGCACTCACGAAAATTGGGGCTGTTTTTCGTAATAAATTAATAAATTAATGAGAGCCTACATATAAGATTTCATTATAACAATTTATGTTCTTTATTTTATATATTGCCTTAGGATTTTCAAGTTTTAATTGTTTATTTAGTTATTTTAAATTGTAGTTTGCTAAAGTTATAGTTAATTTTAAGTTGTCGTATAAAATTTTATAAATGCATAGCGAGTTATATGCGAAAACAAAGAAGAAAGGAAAAATAATAGAATGGATCTACAAAGTAAATATAAATATAGGCGTATTTACACAGAGATACATAAACTATTTGAATTTCATTTCCTCGCGAGCACATTTTCCGTCAACCTTTCGTCCACGGACGACGCGACGCCGTGAATGCTAGAGATTTAGCTGCCATACTAGTGCTTTGCGTAATATATGCAGCTGAAGCCTGAACTTTACCTCATCAAAATATATTTCTAGATTCAAGATGTTGCTCTCTCAATATTCTATATTTATTTTATATTCTATTCGGGCAACTCGTCTAGAGGTTTAATTTTCTCATCATATTTTCTTACTTCCTTGTAAACCCGTTGTTGTTTCTGCTTGGCATTTTGATTTGTTTTGCTTTATTCTTTTGGACACGGGTTCACTGAAGATGATTATAAGTTACTTGTTTTGAATTTTATTTTGCCGTTACTTTATACGGTGAACGCTGTAACCGTTAATTCACAAATAAGATAAAACTTACTGGGTTATCATATTTTATTGCAATTATGACATGAACTTATTTATAAGTCAGAATTTATTAAGCCTTATGATGTGCCTTTTATGTATATCCTAATCATTAATTTTCGAACACCTAATAAACTTTTTCAATAAAAAATCCGTAAGGTAAGCATATGCTTTGCGATTTTTATTTTTACTAGTTGACCCGCCAGAATATTCGAAATTCGACAATAATTAAAAAATAAAGACTAAAATTACTCATCCAAATAAAAAAAAAACTTTTGTTTAATTAATTATGCTGCTTTTAAAAGAAATAATTTGACATAGACATCTGATATAGTTAAATGTGAGAAAGTATGTTTAAAGATCTTCAATAGAGTTAGAAATAAAATCGGTTACGACCGACAGCGCTTACAAATTCAATTTCTTATCAAGCACTCCACGATCAACTGTCCAGGCACTGTAAGTTTCAGACGCTTACAATCCGACTGTTTAAGTGCATTTGTCGACTGCTTAAGCGACACAATGTACGATTTTAAAACAATTTAAAAATGTGCGGTGGTCTATCGTTATTTTTGTATCACTATACACATTTGTATGTTTCATCGCAATACGTACAGTGAGAGTTATGGAGAGATGAGTAGATTTTCCCACATGTTTTATGTTATTGAAGTAGCAAGCGAGCATGCAGCCCACCTGATCGTAAGTGGCCACTGCCACTCATGGACATCTGTAATGAACCCCAGATAAGATCACAGTCCTACCTGAGGTCGGCCACAGATGCGTTGCTACCTCTGAGGACTAAGTTTAAACGCCTCGGTTAAGTATGTCTCCCTCACCACACCCTTCAAATCAGAACACAGCAGCATTTAACCCCCGTGATTTAAGGCAGAAAGAGGTGTGGTGGTGGTGGTGCCGGAGTCGAACCACAACGAGGTTCTACCGCCATCAAAATGTATGTATGTAACAGAAAACGTATGGACCTATTAGATATAGGTATTATTTGGGTGTTGCTAAAAATTTGAATGTAACCAAGACTATGCCGTTCATGACTCGTGTCTAACAGTACACCATTCTGCTACGCAAAGGATTTGTAGGTTCTGGTGTTACATTACCTATTAGGCTAATGTCTACATAATGTGAATACCCCTTTGTCCTCGGGCGGTATGTGGCCCGATTCGGCTTAGAATCCGACTCACGGCACTATCCTTATCAAAGACACACTTCAAATGAGAACACAGTTTAATACTAATGTTATAAGGCAAAAATATATGTTGCGATAATGGCCTCCGAGATTAATGACGAAGAACTTAAACGCCCTTAAAATTAAAGATTGGAGGAGCTTTTTATTTCATTGACCTATATCCTGAGCGACAAACTCACAGCCCGAACGGCACGCTTTAAAGAGCGGTAAGAGACTTTTCGACAACCCATTTCGAGAGGGAAACTTGAAAATATGGCCTGACACCTAGTGAACATCCTTAAATCCAAATGATGAACTCATTTATATCTTCCAGAATAAGGACTCCTAATATATGTACGTTTGTCAAGTATGCATCATTCTGTCGTTGAGGCTATTATTAAATGTAACTTACTTTCTAAAAATGGTTTTGTGTATGCCATTATATTATATCATAAGATGTACGATGTACGGTTGTTAAATGATGACAAATTGAAATAGACCTCATTAAATTAAAAAAGCTGAAGTTATTGTACATGAAATCACACTGTTTCATAACGTGGGTCTAACATCTTAATTGTCTAAGAATAGAACTTTAGCTGTAATATACTAAGTTTTAAAGACATAAGCGTGCTGCTTAAGTATCGACTTTAGTCACTTTATATATGAATCTTTGTTTCACAATCGTATTTATGTGAACTTATCGTTATTTATATGAAATATATTAGACACTCTTTACACTCCAATTTACGTACATTAAGATTGCCTGTCTTATTAGTGGATAGTGTATCTAGGCACCAACTCTAAGATTTCTTTTTAACATCGTTGATTAGATATTACTTCGTAGTACCGCGAACGCATACGGTTACTGCGATTAAAATTTTCTTCACAAGTATATGTAATTTCGCTCACAAGATCACAAGACGAAGAAAATATTACGGAACATGCCTGGTCGATGAACGTGAACAATGATGAATAGAACCTATGTAAAATCACACAAGAACAGATTCTAGGATTGTATGTACTTACCATCAATGAACATACATTGACGAGTGTTGGAATTGTCGGATTACAAGTGATAGTTAAATACTCAATTAATTTAAGAAACGTATTTAAATGACCGTAAGAACGCTTACTTAGCTCATTAAGTTGAGGAAGTAAACATCAGTTTTAAAGCATCATATGCAATGGTTATGCTAAATGTAAACAAATGGTTCTTTTTGAAACATGAAAGTGTGGTAAATGTATAATGAAGATTTCAGTAAGGATTAATAAAAAGGCAGCGGCTTGGCAACGACTACAATACTTATTATAAGTGGGTTTATTTCTGTAGATATTAAGTGCTGCACTGCGCTTTGTGTATTGTAAAAATAAAACTCATACGGGACGCAAGCTTTCTATAATGTAAATTTTTATTTCAATAATAAACATGATCATACCAAAAATTGCCGCACGACTACCTACGTGGTTAGCTTTTTCATGATATAATTTTCTGTGTCATATATTCTTGAATGAGCTGAATTTGAAATTTGTAGACTTCTCTCCAATTCTCTCCAATTCATAGATTCCTGTTACATTCAATTGCATAATTTACAAATAGGACGTTAGAAGATTATGTAATTCTTAAAAACAGTATAAAGCTTAAATTTGTGGGTTTTAATATTGTTGTTGCCGCTAAGGTAATACACGTAATAAATATACTGAAGTATCAATAAATAATAATCAATCTCATCACATCAGCCCAAAAATATTCCTACTCAATATTCATAGGCGTAATAAATAATCAGAAAACGTCGAACGACCTCAAATTGGAAAGGAACATAAAGCTTAATCAAACAGTGTAATTTTACAGTGTATCGCAAACTGCCACGGGTAATCGCCGCGATATTTCACTCTATGAAATTGAACGCGGAGAAAAAAGGCATCGTTGGCTACAATGGCCACCGCCGGCACTACAATAGCAACAGGCGGTTGATTAAATCTGCTATACTGTATTTTGCTTGGACTGTAATACAGTGGCTTCGATTTCTAAGTTTTTACTAGCTACAAGGGAAATCTGAATATGCACGACACAACCTACGCCTCACACAGCCGCTGCATAATAGACAATCTTTTACGATGCCTTTGAAGTCTTTTGAATTTATTTTTAACCCAGGCTATATTAAGCTCTCAATTTAGATCTATTGTTATAGACTTTTAATGAAAATTCTGAAATAATGCCAATTGCTACGTAATTGCCTTCTTGCATCACGATGTAATGGTTTGTTTTAGATGCCAAAGCCTGGTAAATAACAAGCGAGTAATAATAAAGGTAATAGTAGATGCGTACTAGTAATATATTAAATTATTATTAACTAACACTGAATTAGTCTTTCCATCTCGGCTCCGTCTGTATGGATGCAATGAATGATCCGGCTGGACTGTGTGTTAAAAATTGATCAAAAGCTGTAACGATCATGTAAATATGAGCCCTCTGAACATTCTGAGCAATATATATAAAAGAATCGAACTAAGTAAATTTATTATTACTTCTAATGCATGATCCCCTAGAGGGGCGGGAGATAGCATTTTTTTAAAAATCTTGCATCAGATGACTATCGATCGCCTGTCAAGCAAATCATGTGCTATTTGAAATTAACTATTCGATAAAAAAAAATTCCGTAAACATGAAATAAATATAGTTTGCTTACATTTCATATTGAAATTGTGCAAACATGCTGTGCAGAAATATTGCTCTAAACGTACGAGTATGTCCATAAAATCTCTGCCAATAGGCCGCGGGAGTTCGCTCAAATAAATCGCAAGCTTACCGCGATACTGTGCTATTTGAATTGCAAATGTAAATTAAGCCTTAACTGTGAACAGAGTTCTCGCCTCTGAACCCGACTGACTGAATAACGTACTATACAACTGAACATTGATATTACTAACTACGACCGAAACGAAAAAATGAATCGCTTCGTACTTATTTTTTCGAGGATTGCGCACTTATAATTTCGTCTTAGTCAATGAATTTATGCATTTTACTCGGTGACTACTTGAATTATGTAGATAAAACACTATAAATATTTGATTATTAGTCTTACACACACACACACACACACACACACATATATATATATATGTGTGTGTGTGTGTACATATCTATCCGGACTACCTTTTATTGTGCAACAAGTACAAGTTTGTTTGCTGATACATTAAAAAGGTCAGGAAAGGCTTTTTAATGGAATAGCAAACAAGAGTGGAGTCCAAATATAAGCAAACTATCGCTCGAAACTGGTCACCCATATACATACTATCATCTTAATTTTTATACTGATTAAATTAGACTAGTACATTTTGATACATATTTAATTGAATTCTTATTCTAAGAATTCAAATAAAAAGTCACAATCAACGCTTTTTTTCGATAAAATGAACGATCCATAAAAACATGTACATATGTATGTATATTTCCAAATATCTTTATATTCAGGCATTTTTAGGAGTCACTCAAATTGGCAGTGTACAAGTATTCTAATATTAGAGCTTACAGACACATAAAAAGAAGGAGCAATAAACCTCAGATATATTATAGTCTTGTTTCAGCATACCAACAACACCTACTGATTGTGGTGCCAATCATGTATGTAGGAATTACGGAGTGAACTTATAGATCAATGTTTTTAGATTATTAATAGATAAGTTTCAGAGAAATAATTGTACTAAAACCCACCTTAGGTCCCGGTTAAAGAAGGTAGACACACCTTCTTGTTGTCAGTGTGTAGTAGATACTGTTATCTACTATTTAGAATGGCCTCGATAATTTTCAAGGTCTGACGATGCAACCGGAAAATTTAACATGATATCTGTCCTGTTAATCGTTCAATTATTGGGCTTATATTCGGGGATAATAAATCGGTTTGAGCAAATGTCTTCCTAGTAAAAACTTTCTTAAGCTAAGTTTGTCACATCCGAATAATAAAATCCCGTACGTTGCTCGGTTAATCAGCTACATAGTTATTTCATTGACTGCTACAAATATAGATTGCGCATCTTAAAAATAAATCTGTAACGTGAATTTTGATTGTTTGTATTTGTTCGCTTAAGAATATTGACTCTAGAAATATTTGCAATGAAAATACGACGTTCGAATCGGCGCTGAATTAGCATTGCGATGTTTTGCCAAAAAACATTTCAGTCGAACGGACCGACATTCTGATTTTGATTTTACAATCTATCTGAAATGTAGTATGTAATAAATAATATTGTGTATGTGTTTAAATTTGGCACTTGCGCTGGCGGCGATTCGAGAGCGCACAGTGGCAGCTCGCGAGCGATCGTGCCGCCCGACTCGGCGAGTCAACGCAGTCCGCTCTAGCGCACACCACGCCCTACCTCGCTTTCCGTAGCAAATGTACGTGGTCTACGTAAACTGTAATATTAACTTATAATATGCCAGCCGTCGCCGTAAATCGTAAATAGTAACATTAACTCCCAATAAGAGGTGAAGGCTACCGAATATCGCTTGTGTAAGCAGTAAGCAATGCTATAAAATATTAGATTTAGTGCAGTGTTACTCCTAAATCATTATTATTGTTTATGAGAGTACTTTAGTAGATTTAGAAGACACAATCGGTGAGTGTTTATACTTTTTAATTTCCATATTGAAGATATCTTGGTTAGTGTATAGTTGAAGAAAGATAAGTGATTTTATATTATGTTAACCGGTTAAAAAATATTGTCGATTAAGCACAATGTTTCAGTTAACTTAATAACGTTATGGATAATCTTATATATTCATTCTATTAATTTGTGACGCTAGAGTGCTTTTAGGTCGATTAATATTTTATTAAAACATTGAAAAAAGAAAATTACATAATGCTGCTCTATATTACTAATTGCCGTAATTCGAATTATGCTCACATATGCATGCATTTAAGTCATACCAATTGCGTTCACATACTAACTATCGGATGGGCTCGTTATGTGTGTATTGTAACATATTCGTGTGTATCCAACTATTCATGAAATCAGCCATGGTGATTATAGTTACACACACATGGTGGTTATAGTTACATACTAGGGCAAGTTGTGTTTGAATGCAAATTTGAGACCAGGAGCCCAAACTTGGTGTGCATACCTGAATTGGAAAGCTTTACACCTAGAAGTATCGTTTTATTTTTATCGTTTTGTTTTATGAGATTGAAGTATGAAACGAGCTTGCATTGTACCCTATGGAAAATGGTCATGGCCATGGTTGTAGATGTCCATGGGCGGCATGGACATCTACAACCAACTCTGTACAGAACACGGGTTTAAACTGAAGCCGAGAACAGATTTGTTGCCAATCCCGAGGACTAAGATGGTCGCCTCATATGTATATCAGTCTTACAAATATTAAGTCATGATGACTTGTTATTAATGTTAAGCAAAATATTACATAACATTAGCGATTTTCTTTGAGAGTAATTAATTAATACACACTTGTTATTGTATTAATTTTGATTCGCTAAGCCACCTGATTAAAGCTGTATAAATGCGTATGACCTATATCAAATATTTAAAGGTCTTCATCCAGTTTCTGAAACACGATAATTAACCGGGAGTTATTGAGTCAAGATAAATATTTTGTGGCATACATTACCGATATATTGAAGGTGAATGGGGCAATAAAATGAGACCCTGCATAAAATGTATTAATAATTCGGTTTGCAACATGTGGTAGTCAGTACGTTAGAGCTTTTATAGATTGTTTGATATGGACACCTTCCAGGATATTGAGATTCAAGGACATCTAGCAACGTTTATTATTCGACAACTCAAAGTCAAATAGGGTTAGGATTTTATGTAAGTACCTATGTAGGGTTATTTTCCTTTTAATTTAGTCAACAGAACACAAAAATAACATGATTTTCCGTCGTATAAAATATATGCTACTCATTCGAGGCAATCATATAAAATTATAATATGTTATGTCTTCTTAGGTTTTTTTTTTTGTGGAAGACGTATTATATTTTTAGTTTAAACTAAACAAATTAATTAGACAACATGAATAGGCCTTCAGGATTTACGTTCAATGTAGCCTAAAGAAGGATACTTTACTTTGAATACAATAATTATCACAAGTTGCAATCTTGTATGAAATATCCAGAGAGCTTATTGAACTGACACATATTAGTCTTGTGATATATGACTTCTATTATTAAATTTTTCCTCAAATTTAGTGTTGTAAAACGTAAGTATATTAATATGATCTATGTTTTTGCATTTGCATTTATGACCTTAAGTTGTTATTTAGAACAGAAGAGATATAATACTAACCCTTTAGAGGGAGCTAAATATACTGAAATGTTAATTCTTATTTATTTTTCGATAAAAAGGAGATCTGTTGAAGTCTGTTTGAACTTAAGGCATTAAAGTAGAATTTCGTAACCTTTATACTGAAATAACAACCCTCCTACGCTGACATATATAATATATATCACGTAAAGAAATAGTTACACAGCAAATCTAAATCTTTTTCATATTTTCACAATAATATTTTTTTTGTATTCATAAGAGAAATCGATTATAGCTTCATGATATAAATTCCCGTTGAATCAAATTCATTTGTCTATTGCACAATCTATGATAACTTAAATTCTAACTTATTATAAATACATTTTTATTGGCTTTACTTGAGCTGGTCAATTCTAGCAAAAAAAATAGCTACAAACAAGCGGAAAAGATACTGATCCGTTTTGTCTTTTCTTATTTAAATATG